>JASANH010000935.1:0-56982 GCA_030248295.1 Mesodorylaimus sp. YZB2_4
TGGTGAAGCCTATCGAATGCCCTGTCACTGTAAAGAAGAGTGCAAACATGCAGCACAAAGGCAGCAACGAACCCAAAGTCTAAAAAATGGCGGCTTACAGAGGTCCCTGATTGCAAAGCAATCGGAAGATTGGATTATCGCCGTGATCTTTCAGATCATACTCCTTAGACACACGGGCTTTCTGTGCGGCTGAGGTTTTATCACTGCGTAACTCGTGAATGTGATTATTCTCCAAGCTTTTTGCAGCCTCGTCAACTGTTTTTAGGACTTTTACGTTATAATATGCTCTTCGATAAAAGCCTTTGTCTTTATGGGCTCAATATAATTTCCACAGCTCAAATTACTTCCCCGTCGTTAACCGTTTCGGAATAGCAGCTCTAAACACGAAAGTTTGTGAGCACGAAGTCAGTTCATAGCTCGAGAAAGGCCCCGGGTCTTATATTGCATCGATGGCAGAAACGCTTTGCAGAGTGCCCCAAGTAATAGTTTGCCAAGGATTTCATGGCGGTGTCACAAATAAAGCAGGCACTGACAGATGTTGCAATACACATTTTCATAGCAAAGGCGTCGAAGGTCTCTATGCCATTTCTAGAAGTAATGACGAAAAATTCTCCCACATCTGGAATTCAATGATGAGGTATACTGTACTGTACTAGTACCTTGTCAGTCTATTCCAGTCTTAAACTACTGGTGCGAGCATTCAGAGCATATCGATTTCTGGTGATGCTGCCGCCAGAAAAACTGTGTTCTGGTCTTGCTTGTCTGCAGTTGGGAGACCAGCAGGCTGGTACATTACTGTTCCAACAGAGCACATCTTCTTCGACGTGGTTCCTATAAGCACAGGATGAGAGTGAAGGTTATCATAGCCTGTGCTGGTATTGTACGTAGTCGCGTCTACAGTAGTGTTGCATTGTCGGTGTACTGTATGTACGTACAGGGTGCGGCCAGTCTGTCCCAGCATAATTATGGCGGTTTAAACCATGCATGCACGCTATTCAGTAATTCAAGCATGCTTTCTTGGAGCTGGTCGAACTCATTTGCTTTTTGTCGGGCGTGTTGTTTGTTTGGTAACACGGTTTGAAATTGAGATAGAAAATATGCCGCACCCTGTACAGTACATACACAAATAGCGGATTGCATCATATACCTGCAGTGAAATCAAAAATAGCGTTGAGTGGCAGATTTACTACGGGCATTCCGCGGTTGTTATGAAACCGAGATGTTCTTGCTATTCCACGGCTTTCCTGTCGGTGAAAAAGGTGAATATTTCAGAGAGTTCAGCAAAAATTAAGCTCTGCGGAAGCGTATCTTACTTCTTGCGTGATTGGTCTTCGAACCTGTCCATCCTGCACATACTGTATGATTCCGATGATTGTGTCCATTGGCACAATACCATCGAAATCTTTCACATCTAATGTCACGTTTCCTTTGGCGAAGATCAAAGAACTAAAATGCAGTAGGAATTCGATTTTGAAGCAAGTGCAGCCTACTATTGGTGAGCGAACTCATCCAAATACGGAAACTGCTCATCGAGGTCAACTGAGATGATCATATTTTGAATAGCGCAAACATTTGACTGGCATTGTGCCCACTGAAGCACATCTTAATTATCAGACCACTCGCACTGGCAGCATCACTGTACCTTTTCCGCAAACCTTTGGATTTTAAAATACCCATCTCCCGATTTTAATTTCGCAACCTCCCCAATGAATATGCCCTTGTAGGAATGAGTAATTATATCCTGAAACCACTTAAGTCCTTCGTTTTGCTCGAAAGGCTGGGCGTTCTTCTCCAAGATCACTGGCAATCTACACGAAATAAGCAATTCTTGTAGAAGTGAACCTATGCTGGAAATCTGCACTGTACCGTACTTGTGAACTTTCTTGCACCATACAGGATAGGAAAGAACCAGCCGAACCACTGCTGTCGGAGTTATGACGTAAAATTCTCTTCCGTCTCTATCATGACACTATATAAAGCAAATGTATGTAGCTCATACACGGGTACTGTAGCAGAGACGAAAGGCTGAGCAGTCAAACCTGCAAGGACTGAAAGAATTTGTATCCAGGTAGCTCCATTCTCTTAATGGTTTCTAGCGGTGGTGCTGACGGCACGTTATGCCTTCGACACATACTGGCCAACAACGTCATTGCACCGTGCATATGCGCCTCACTCTAGAAAGCGCATTTTCAAAAGCAGAAATGGAACCCAATGCCTGCTGTACTGACCCAAATAGTTGATGTCCCAAAAAAAAGACAGTAGCATAGCGCTGACGTTGCACTGTCACGTGGGAACCAAGCTTCGGAACTATCGCTTGTCGATGCCCCTGCCATAAAGTCAGCTAATGCTTGAAACTGCTCTGGCGTTGGATCTGGTTGTGAACTTGGGACTGCGACAGCGTGCGCGGATGTAAGAAAACCCTCGTGGTCTTGATCGCTCGCAACCTGCCCATCGTTCTGATAATGACTTTGTTCAGGGATATGCCGAATCTGGTCGGCTCGTTCGGGGATAGGTCGGGGAGGGTCAGCGGCCCAAGCCGCATCGACTACCATACTGTATTTGTCAGTTCATCTTCACGCGCCACATCAGCCTGCAAGCAACGAGCCCACTTTATTTAGTGCTACACCTACCACACACACTTATCTTCTACCTTCTGGCTGCTCTGAATTTCGATATTTTCAGTATCTTGCAGAAGATGCTCTGTGCTGGCCATGTGACGCGTAAAATGTTGATTTCGATCATTGCCGTAACTGCAGGCGCTGCAGAAATACTGGGTTTCCGGTTCACAGTTTTCCCCCAGTAGTTTCTGCAATGAGAGGATTCAGAGAGAGTAGTGTTATATTACATCCAGGATACCTTTGCATCCCGAGCCGTTTTCGAACTACTTGAATTCGCCTGCATCTTGCCCGGGCCAAAACTAAAGCAGTGCAAAATAAATGCTAAAAACGTAATAGAGCTAATCACGGAGTGATACTGTATCGAGTGGTTTTTAAACCGCATGAAAGCACAGCAGCGTAATGCCAGCAGGCTCCCAAGTGTACTTTCCTTCCCTAGTTCTACTGTACGTACATATCCTTTCAGCTCACACATTTAGATATTTCTACGGTTTTTATCATCCTGAACCTTTTTAGCATCACGGCTCATCATAGCAGTAACCCAGCGCTCGCTGCGCATGTTTATCCCACCACCATCGACATTCTATCTCCAGGTCCCCAAGAAGACTGATTTTTTCTTGCTGTTACGCGGAGGCAGTAACTTGTCGATATCTTCAGGCCCAGCTTTGCTGATCAGATACCTCTGCAAAAAATCATACTTTGCACAGTAAGGACTAAATGTTTCAGTAAGAGTCTTTTTTACATAACAGGCTTGCTTCAATTCGTGTGTAATCATTTCGGCAAGATATCCGGTCATCCAAATTATGCAAAGCTGAGGAGAAGATAAATTTTCCATACGCTTCGGCGTCCATGCTAAACATTCGGTTAGTGCGATGAAGATATCGCAGCTACAAGACCAAAGCATGTTGTCACAAAACAGACTTTTAGCTCACGCCACACTACCTTCTTCATAGTAACTTTCCGATATTTATTAAAAAATTTCACGACGAATTTCGTCGTTTGCAATTTCATGCTGGCGGAAATAGAGTCCTCTGACTGCTCAATTATATCAATTACCTTTTTCTGAAATGGCAACTGTGGTCAATATGTTTCTTATACGCGACAGAAACCACGAACTATTACCTTCACATCAAAAGGGAATTTCAAATCAAAGGGAAATTCCAAAAAGCCCATTTTCATCGCTTGCTGTATTTCATCCTGCAAGTCACTATCTGAGTTAATCCCTCATTGCCTTCATGCAATTTCAGCCATGCGGTCGAAGCAAATTACCTCAGGTGGACACACTGATTGTAAGAAGGACTTACGATGCATGACAGCTCCGTGATCTCCTTTTCAGTTTGTAGCAACGACGCAAGAATGCTAAATTACTTCTCCAGATGTCTACTTTCTTCCTCAACTTTATTTATAAGGGATTAATTTTCGTGTCCACTGCAGTTTTGATGGACACCATTGCATCTGAAGGGTATTGCTTTTAGAAAACAGTACATGGGAATGACAGTTACAAATACAGCGCAGGAGGTACCTGCAATGTCACTGTCATCGCCATAAACACCAAAATCCGGACTCTGACTGAAATTATTTGTGACCCTGGAATGCAGAGAACATAGCACACAGTCAAGAGATCATAACTTCAGGACAAATTTCCAGATGGCTTCACTTCATTAACAGTGATTTTAGATACATACTGTATGATTGGACAGTGGAAGCGTGGTGGCTAAGACGAGAATGCATCTTCACAAAGTGTGACCCTGAGCATGCGGAAATAAATGCCTGCCAAGCAGTGACAGGTCCCGCAGCGTCGGGCTTTGCAGAGACAAGTCTAGCATCTGCGGAAAAATTATGGACTCAAACTGACGCATCGCGTGGATGTGGCTCACGTGAAAGCCAAGATAAAAGTAGAAAGAACTGGGCAAGCAAAGAAAGTGTCAATTATTGGCACCTGAAGGGATCTGTGCAAAAAAAGATGCAATCATCGGCCACATGCTGTCCAACCCTTCCCCTGGAAAAGCAAAAAACTCGACTTTTGACCTAATGCGCCTTGTCTTCTATGGCCTGGAACCAAGTTGACTTGCATCGCTGGAGTACATCATCCGGAACTATCAGCCAATTTATCAGCTCTGACAGCTTCTACTTCCACTTCAATGTTTAAAAAAATCTTGCCTTAGGTAGAATCAGTAGGGGAAGTAGGTAAGGTAAGGCTGGCTTCCATACTGTAAGTTATAACTCACCCCGCTTATTCGGTGTAATCTCTCCCCGACAGGCTGGTAGCCAAATACATATCTACTCCGATGAATCTGATCTACGTTGATAATCAAAGAAACAAGCTTCGATAAGTACTGTAGTGTGTTCGCGCTTTCTGTGCACTACTGGCTCAAGGTACTGATTGTCCTGAGTGGCCTAATTTGTTTTAGTTGTAGCGGGATCAGCTTGCAATTGCGGGATAAATTTAGCGTATCCTGCGTCATTATATTGACACAAGCGTTTTTGAGTGCTTTTGACGCTAATCAATAGTAATGCTGGCATCAGGTGCAGATTTGGATTTCCCAGGGATCCAACAGAAGTTGCCACTCTGAATGATCTTTTGAAAAATGTTGGGCAGCGTCTAGGAGGAAAGGACAAGTCTCGTTTGTACCATCTACCACACACTACCGCAGAGAGGTACGTCAATGACTACAATCCCGAGTTACTCTTGCTGTGGCAGGCGAACATGGACATCCAGTTTGTCGGTGAGAATACGAATGCCGTGGTTAATTACATTGTGAACTACGTAACGGAAAAAGAAAAGTCAGCATTGCAAGACTTATGGGACAACCCGAAGCAAGACAAGTCAGTGCATTCCCGCCTGTTCAACATTGCTTGTCGCTCCCTGGATATGTGTGAGTGCGGTGCTTACGAAGCCGTGGACTTACTGACGGGTCAGAGGCTGTTCGAAAACAGTCGCTGCATTAAGTACATCTGTTCACGAAAGCCTCAGTCGCGCCCCAGAGTACTTAAACCGCTGGCCACTCTGCAAACGATGAGTCCAGAATACATGAATAAGTTCGGAGGGAACTGGATCTCGACCTACAACGCAGACAGGCCCGACAGCATGGAGAATATATGCCTGTACGATTTCATGAGATTGCACGATCGAGACTCGAGCTCCAACGAGGGCCCGTCAGCATTCAAGACGGGCTCCAATGGCAGACTGGTTGTACGAAGCAAGCCTTACTTTATCAGCCACGCAATGCTTAGCTACAAAGAGCAAATAGAAGACTGCTGTTACTCGCTCTTGCTTCTCTACAAGCCGTTTCGAAATGAGAGCGAGGAACTTCTTGATCCAGACACTCGCAGCTGCATTCTAGTGTTCCAACAAAAGCTGTTGCACAATCAGCGAATGGCTGAATACCAACACAGGCTGGTGGTCAGGGAAGAGGAGGCAGAGAAAACTAAGCAAGCCATCGAGCAAGAAATAGATGCAGGCACGCAGGAAGGAGAACAGAGCACACCCGCTGATGCAGATCCGCAGTGGTTGCAGGAGAACCAAATGCGGTAGTGCAGGCTGTGGAAGAGTTCCACGAAGTCATGCAAAACGTGGGTGAGGATAGCCTTGAAGATAACATTGCGGAAGTAAACCCTGACCAGATACGCATTTTTAACAAAATCACGAGTGACCTGCAAAGCGGAAGCAGCGAGCCTTTGAGGCTTTTTATTAACGGAGCTGGTGATGTGGGAAAAAGTTTTCTAATTAAGACGCTGAAGCTGTGGATGATAGAGCAGTACAGGTCAGTCGGAGGTCCAAACGTGGCAGTTGCTGCATACACGGGCTTGGCTGCTTTTAATGTTGGAGGGGTCACGTTGCACAGCTTGCTTCAATTACCAGTGCAACACGGGCTGAAGACCAAGTACAGTCCGCTGTCGGACGCAGCTGTCGACACGCTCTTAAAGTACATGGAAAATGTGAAAATCGCTGTGATCGACGAAATCAGCATGGTCTCAAACCTGATGCTGGCCTATGTGCATTTGCGATTGAACGAAGTGTTTAATAAAAGTGAGCACAGCCTGTTCGACAACATGCACATGATTTTGATGGGTGACCGGATGCAGCTCCAGCCGATCGGCGATGGACCCCCGTTCCAATCACGCTGCACAGGTAAACCACCTTGATGGACTGGGTGCACCCGATCTGTGGGAGAATTTCGAGTACGATGAATTGACCATAAACATGCGCCAAAAGGATGATCTTCAATTCGCGGGCATACTGGAGAAACTGAGATTTGGCTAGATGACCGAACAGGACGTCGGTGTTTTACAAACGCGCCTTATTCCTGTGCCCGAACGTGCCGATCCTTTGAAGGCGTTTTCAGAAAAATACTGGGAGCTGCGCAGTCAAGGTCACGAGGTGCTGTGCTTGATGCAATCGCAAAAGATGGTCAAAGACTCAAATGAACACATGTTCGCCTCGGAAGCAAATCCAATAGTCGAGCTACCAGCCATAGACAGTTCCGAATACATAGGAAGGTGTGCATCCAAGAAACAGGCTGAAAAAGCTAAAGAACAGTTAGAAAACAAAGCAGAAAAGCAGGGAAGTCGAGAAACTGCTGAAATCGAAGACATTTTACGTCTTTGCATTGGTGCAAGAGTCATGCTGGTCCGAAACGTCAAAGTTGAAGCTGGTTTGATAAATGGGGCCTCCGGTCGAGTCACTGGATTTGAATATAAGGAAGGCGGGAAAATCATTGAAGGTGTAGAAGTCAAGTTTGACAATGTGGCAGGCGAAGTGACGCTTCTTCGAAAAGTGACCAAGTTCGAGCTGATGCCACAGATCTATGTGCATCGAAATCAGTTTTCACTGGTTTTAGCCTACGCTATAACCATTCACAAATCTCAAGGCATGAGCGCATCGCACGTGATGGCTGATGTCGGCAACCACATCTTTGAAGGACATGGTGAAGCTGGTGCTGGCATGACCTACGTGGCCTTATCCAGAGTCAGGACTTTGGCTGGTCTGCACTTAATGAACTTTGACCCGAGCCTGGCCTGCGCGAACACAAAATGCCTGAAAGAAATTAATCGCTTGCGATCGGAGTATAGGCCTGATTCGCCTCAGCTCCCAGTGACAAAGAGGAGACTGAAAAAGTGATTGATCGGCCTTGGAGTCAGAGCATGAAAGTAGTCTTGCGGCCTGGCATGGTGCAAGAAGAGACGGGTGGCATTAAGGAACCACCAAAATAAAAGGGCAAACCAGAAGCAGCATCCAAACCGCGTTCTACAAAGCGAAAAGATACTCGTATTGACAGTGTTGAACCACCTGCAAAGAAAGGAAGGATGGCTGTGGAAGGCAGTCTGGTTGCACCAAAGACGACAAGCGCAAAAAGAAAACTGGATTCCATGCCTATTTGAAGAACAAAACGCAAAGAAAACCAAGGAATGCCTGAAAGTGCAGTAGGCACATCGAGAGAGAACGTAGAATTTATGCAACTCGCAAGCATTTCGCGGCCTCCTGGCCTGTGCAATCCAAATAATTCAGTGTGTGGGCACCTTGAAAATCACAACACGAGCAGTCGTAACAACATTCGGTTGGATGAGTCTTCACATGGCGATCCAGATTATCGGTTCTCATGGACTTGCCACAAGTCACACAGTTGACGTTGGCATGACGGTCGGTAGATGCAGCAGCAGTCTTCTGACGTTTGTTGGTGGAAGACGTGTCAGAGGTACTGGGCGGGTGAGTTTTTAATGCTCAGCAAAATTACGACAACCCATAAACCACTTTTCACAGCTCGGACATTGAACCAATTTATCATCACCAACGGGCTTGGACAGCGACATTGTCGGATAATAAAAATCCAATATAGCAGACCGATCACGAGGAGACGACCTTCCACCAGCTGGACTGGAGAGAACACTGGCCAGTCGGCCGAAATGGGCTCCTTTTATAGATTTCTGGGAGGGGGTGATTTCGTTGGGGTGTACTGATCAGAGGCGCTAGATGACTCATGGGTGTACATTCTCCATTCTGATTGGTCGCGGTGTACTTGATAGGCGATCTCGGGGCTGACTTTTAGGGGTGACTCATGGGTGCGACTGATAGCCGGTGTTGGTACACACACTCGATTCTGATTGGTTGAGGTGTACTTAAATGGGTGACTTTAGGGGTGACTATGGGTGGGTGACTTTTTGGATGAGTCATAGGTGCGCTTGATACGGTGCGCTTGATGGGTGTACATGCTCGCTTCTAATTGATCAGGGTGAATTTATAGGTGTACTTTGGCTTTAAACACGACCAATCTCCGCTGTCTGCTCTCAGTGTTCATTCTGCAGTCGTCGTGGACGGTGGCTAGCGGAAGAGCTCCAGTGGTCAGTGTTCAATTCTAGAGTGGTCAACAGCAGTGGTCAAGGAAAAGATAAGCAGTGACTCTGTTTTGTGATACTATCGTTTAGCATTTGTTATTGTGTGACATTATGTGGGTTTATGAAAGTCATGTGACGTAAACTTACACTTGTCATTGACCTTGTTATTTTATCCACTTTACACTATCCGAAAAAGATTGCAACATTCACGCAGACAAGGAGCATGTAAAGTTACCACTCTGTCGGGCGATCTACTTATTTACTGCAAGAATAGCTTACTGTAAGTACAGTGCTGCTTTACACTTCATATTTCTTACTATATTTTACATAAACAAAATAAGCACCAGGCTCTGAGAACTACTGTAACTTTACACTGAATACAGTACACTCTCTGTGCGTCAATTAAAAATGTGTTACTTTAAACTCCACACAGTAGCTTACATCACTAAAATCAGCTGCAGGATGTGCGTTGGTTACTGTAACTTTACACTCAGTACAGTACGCTGTCTGTCTCTGTACACATATGGATTTCCTAGGTTGCACTCTGTAGCCTGCGATAATTTCAAAACTTTACACTTAAGCCCAACTTTTTCAACATAATGTCAGAAGTAAATAAACCAGGATGTCACTAGATAGTACAATCATTGCACGGAAAAATTCACAAAAAACTTTCTGCGAGAGCACAGATTCAAAAAAAATCAAAAATTAAAAACAGAATGCCACGAGATCATATAACAATGCACAAAAAATGCCGATAAAAAAAGCCTGTCTCTGTCCTTTGACGATATTATAATTTGCCAGAAAAACAAAACATAAAAAAAATTCCTTCGACAAAAGAAAAACAAAAAAATTTTCTTTAATTTCGTTAGTCACATTACTGGTTTGTGAAAAAAATTGCAAAAATCAACTAGTCAGTCCTTTGCTGCCAAAAAATTTAAAAAACTATGTCCCTGTCCTTTGACGATTTTAGGTTTACTGTAACTACTCCAGGCCTACTGTGGGTGGTTTGAACATGACTTTACACTGCCTATGCTCAACCATTGTGCCTCAAAAGGTACCAGCTCAGGGGGTACGCTATTACTACTTACTTGGGCTGGATCGGAAAATCACGTTCTCTCAGTGTGACCTGGTGCGGCCATGTTGGGGCTAGAAGAGATGGCTAAACGAACAGCAGCATGGTGAACAGGGCTATGGAATAAGAAATAAAGAAGGTTGAAGGATCATGGATTTTGTTAGAGCGCATAACCTCGCTGTCACAAAAAACTTCATGTCATGCCTCCATGGCCAAGCACTATACGTAGAGCGCACTAGAGAACTAAAAAACACATTTTGAAGAATCATTGTTCACCGAGGTGAGAGTCGAACCCTCCCCTCTAAGTGCACATAAAGCGTAACGACTCCCACTCTGCAAAACTCATCTTTGCACTTGCAGGAAGAGCGCATCGATGCAAATACAATACGTGTTCAAACTGTCCCCCATTATTTCTTCGAGGTCAGTTTCTCCCTTTTCTCTGTAGCATTTTCAAGCATAAGCTAACTTATGGCCGATAATTAGTCTTATGCAAGATCCAGCTGGGCCAGGTTCTTCTGCATGTCGTGAACTCGTTTTTCGACAAAAACTGAAAGTGCTTTAACTGGCCATATCCAATGGAGAACGCATCGCGAATCACTTCAGATCGCGATGGAAACGATGCTGCCTGGGAAAGCTTGCTAAACATATTTGACTATCTTCACGCCCAAGTCCACTCCAAGGCGTTCCAAGCGAGGTATCGTTATTGTTCTGGTAGGTGCCAACCTTGACTTCGCGGAGATGATGCTGGCATTGATGCGGTCTGGCGATTTTTGCGGATTACCCATAAGCTTAACAGAAACACTCTTGCCTTGGTGTATATTGGGCGAAATATGCCGAGCAGGTCAAAACTTTGATGCACAAGGCTGATGATAGCTCGTTTAGTTATGGAGTCTTAATGAAGTGGTTCAAGTTGGTTGATGCTGATGCTGTATGCTCGCACATCCCGAGGTATTCCATATCATTTTTCACTGAGGTGGGATTCGAACCCTCCCCTCTAAGTGCACACCTAGCGTAACGACTCCCTTTCAGCAAACGCATTCCAGCATATGCAGGAAGGGCGCATCGTTGCAATTACATTACGTGGCCGAGCTATCCTCTATTTTTTTCTCCTGTTTTCTTTCGCATTTTTATTGTGTAAGCACGGGCAGACATATGGCTGATAATTAGTCCTATGCAGGATCCTGCTGGTCGTTTCTCTGGCGTGTGCCATTTGCCTCGAACGTACAAATATGTCTGGTCTGCCTCAAAAGCATGGTTGTGATGTATTTCAAAGTCTGCCAGTAACACTGTATTTGGCAGAGAACGTAAGTTACTTGCTGTCCTTGCTGTCTGATTATATTGGAAGGGACTTTTGGTAAACACAATTGACCAGTCGCAACTAGCACATTCAAAATGAGCAGGGTTTTTCACTAAATATACACATGAACAGTGTCCATGTGCTGCGAGTTTTTCAAGATATCACTTAATTTCCTTTGACAATTAATCATCCTGCTTCGTAACCTTGGTAAGCGCAGCAGATCAAGGCTCGTAAGTGTAATGCCCGCAAGACGAATCTAATTTGAATTGGCCTGATTCAGGACTATACCAAGAATATAATTGGCAGTTTCCAGTTGATTGATACCAATTAAAACTTCGACACCAGATGTAATCAGCGCATTGATTGGTGCAAGATTGGAGTGGTATGCCACTCAGAGAAACCACGACGGATTCGCTCATGCATTTTGATCGGACTGGAGTGAAGTCTTGTTTTTGGTCTGAAAACGATTGAAAAATTTAGTTTTTTGGATTGAGACACGGTTGAAACGAGTTACTGGAGACAGTGCATAGTGCGAAAGGCTGACTGTCACAAATATATTTCAGCACTCGATCTTTTTAGAGAAATGCAAGCTTCATTTGGTGTATAGTCTTCCTTATTTGATCTATCCCTTATCAATGTGGTGGCTCCAGTCGAATTCTGATCTGGTACCCCATTGCCGTTGTACCAACGCACATTTAGCAAGTCTGACAGTCCATTGCTGTTTCCAAACTGCTGCTGGCTGCTGCTGCTGCCAAATCGGGCTGCTGTCCAAATCGGGGCAGTCTGAAACATAAATGTTACTTCAGCGTAATGCGCTGTAAACTTGTCGTCTTTGTCTCAAAAACGATAAGCTACCCCAAATGCATCGAGGATGGACGCTGCTTCACTAAAAGTGTGAACTTGGGCAAGTGTGCCTCCGGTGCGATTACACAATTTGAAGGCATTGGCCCAAGTGGTTACTGAATACGACGCCCCATTCATGACTTTTCTTGGTTCTCCTGGCACATAGGCCAGATAGAAGCAACGACCACCGTTGACCACGCCCTTGTATGCCTTGGTACAATCGGAAATAAAATCAGTTTGGTAAGCGTAACATTTTTTTACAACAAATAGAAAACTTTTAAAATCTAAATGCGTTCGATCTTGCATTAAATCTTGCATCTTGCATCTTGCACTTGTATTAGATGAGAATATTTTTCCAATTTCTGCGAATTTCAAACTCGAATATCTCGACACTTATTACGCATTTTTGCTTCGAATTTTAAAAACAAACAGCTCCTTGCAAGAGTCCTGGCCCATCTGCGTGCCCGCATTTTGCAAATGTTTAGTTTAAGAGTCAAAAACTGCTTGATTGGACGTAAATTATAGTGTTGTAAGTGCAGAAAGAAAACTGGCTCACATGCATTGGGATAATATAATATTAACAAGAAAAATACTGTGCAAATCATCGCAGTTGTCGCCATTTCAAAAATAGTTCGGAACTGATGTACATTCGCACACCTGACGCTTCGTGCTTACCTCCAGTGAAATAAACATGTTTTCAATTCGAGAATCTTAAAGTACCTGGCGACTGTTGCTAACCGACTATAATTGTGGATTTTCACCCATTTCATGGTCATGGTCGCTGATATAGTGAAGATTAGATTACGGCTTTTAAAAATGGATGAATGAATATATGCAGTAGTCATTTCAGATATAGATTTCTGGAAGCTCCTAAAGCTAATTTGATGAAAACCTAGCGGGGCCGACTCGAATATTCACTTCTCAGACACAACTCGTTCATCTAGGCTGCACTGGCGGTCGCTAATCGACCGATCTCAGTAGTTGTTGTGCATGGATACAGTTGTCATGCACTCAGACGGAGTGTACCATATATGCTGGATGAAAAGCACGATGAGCCACGGTGGCTCATGGGCAGTTGGTTCTGCATTGCTTGGCTAGGATGCAGCTCTATTCTGGCTGAAGATGGCAGTACTAAGCCCACTCTCATTAATTCCAAAAAAGTCTGTTATGACCGATTCAGAACTTTTAGCCCAGGTTAATGCGCACAGTGGAACCCGGGCTTAGGATGGCTGGTCTACTCGGCCACAAAAAAAGTGGCCTGACATGCTGCTTCCTGCACAGTGTATGCCGATGGCAGAATCGAATCCAATATTCTTCTGTGCTGTGTACTGCTGCTGCTTGAAAAGATAGGCTTTCAGAAAGCAGCTGAGCTGTTCCAGTCGAGCAACCCGAATATGCTAAAGCTGTAGCGCTGCGAGTAAAGTGATATGGCTTCTCCTTACAATACATGCCCCAAAACTCGAGGGACACTCTAAACAATCTTTCCTTTCCTTCTTGCAGCTTCATCTTCATGCTCATAATTAATCATATCAGTAATGACATGCTCGAAGATGGAGGGACACATGGCACAAAATGATTCACCAAGCCGCGGCTTGAAACTTCTTAACTATGAGCCTCTGCGAGCATAGACTGAGAGTTAGACACTTCTAGCCCACTAGTAGACCACGAGCACAGGATTGCATGGTCCTCTGCTCGTTGCCAGGATCAGTAGTCCTGATTTTCATGCAGAAAAAGCAGCTTCTGCTCAGACATTATTCCAAACCGTGGTTGCGTGCAATGGCCGAAATGCCGAAAATCTATTCGGAAAGCCAAATCTGATTTTATTTCGTCTACGTTTTCTGATGCGACTACGCCAGTTGAATTCTGGTCCGCTTTTCATCGCTTAGCTCTCGAAGACCGCTCGATTTCATCGCTTGTGGACGAGTTCGATCGTCCACTGATTGGGTCAGCGGAAACAGCGATTGCCTTAAATAAAAATTTTCAGCGAATTTTGATTACGGGGATTATGGGAAATTCGTGCTGCCCGAACAGGACCCGGATGATTTTTCGAATTATCATGTTACTGAATCATTTGTTCGGCGCGAAATTAAGCGTCTTCGTCGAAACATTGCTCCAGGAAATGATTGTTTAACTACTCCGATTCTCCAAAATATCATCGATTCAATATTGGCTCCTGTGACTACCTTATTCAATCGATCAATTGACGAAGAATCATTTCCATGCTCTTGGAAAGTTGCAAAAGTTGTCCCTATCCCGAAGCCAGGCGATCGAAGCAATCTCAATTCGTACCGACCCATTTCGCTTCTACCAATCATGTCAAAAATATTGGAGAAGCATTTTGATTATCTAATTCGGTCTGAAGCCAAGTTTCCACCACATCAACACGGCTTTCGACAACGTCGCAGAACCAATAGTGCTTTGATCGGCGCTACTGAATTTATTCATGGGTCGTTAAATTCAAAAAAGTGTCGGCACGTTGTTGGAGTATTTTTAGACATTCAGAAAGCTTTCGATAAAGTGCCGCACTCGCTGCTACTGCATTCATTATCAGAAAAGCATTTTTTACCGCCAAAAATTGTTCGTTGGACTGCTTCGTATTTGGAAGGTCGATCTCAATATGTTGTGGTTAATGGCTGTGCATCGAGCTCGGTATCGGCCCCTAGTGCTGTTCCGCAAGGCAGTGTCATCGGCCCAACCTCATTTATCGTTCATTTCGACGAGTTATTGAAAGATTTTGAAATGCGGTTTCCTGGCTGTCGTCTTCAAGCTTACGCGGACGACTCGGTATTGTTGGTTCCGGTAGATTCAATTGGCAGCGTCAATCAGCTTGTACAACCGCTACTGGACTTTGATCAAACTTGGATCAATTCTTCAGGGCTATCTTTCAATTCGTCAAAAACGCAAGTACTAGTCTTTTATTATGGTGCTTCTCCCAACCCAAGTCAAATTGCGCTTTTTTTGAATGGAACTGCTTTGAGTATTTCAAGCTCAGTGAAATATTTAGGTGTTCTTTTTAGTCACGACATGAAATTTTCTGAGCACATTTCGGATATTAGTAAGCGTGCTAATTCTATGCTTGGTGCGTTGAATCGTAAGTTTGGACGGTCTGTTTCAGCGCAGGCATTAGGGAGAGTTTACAATTCGTGTATTAGTAACTTAGGTCAGTTGTGGAGTACGGATGCGTGTCGTGGGATCCAACGTTAAAAAAAGATATCGATGAGCTCAAGAGATCACAGGTTTTTGCGCTTCGTCTTTTTTTGAGGAATTGGAATTTGACTTATGATGAGGCTTCAGCTTTGACTGGCTGGTCGTCCCTTTTTGCTCGCAGGAAGCGTTTGAAATTGTATCAGTTTTAAAAATATTATAACGGCATTCATGACTTTCCTAATGCGTGTTTTATTCTTCGACTAGAGTCCGGATTGCGTGCGAGCTCCAGAATTAATGCTTCTCATCAATTAATTGTTTCAAAACCAAATTTCGAGCGTTTTAAGCAAAGTTTCTTATATTCTGTTCGTGGAATTCCTTGCCATATGATGTGACTTCTCTCAGTTTTGCATCTTTTCGTGAATCCGTATCAAAGTTGACGTTTGACTGACGAAGAATGGTTTTATCTTTTTATCTTTGCATTTATTTGTTTACTCTATTGACATATATTTGAATTCTGAATTGCATGTACTTGCTGTTCTGACGATGAGTGCGCATTTATGTGCTTCGGCAAGAGTAAAAATAGCAAATAGCAATAGCAATAGCATTCCATCAGAAGCTGAAACAGAACACTCAGGATCCCTAAGTTCTATCAGGTTATTATTATCTTTAATTATCGTCAAGAACATTATTTCACATCAAAAAAAACATGTCCTGCCTCTGGAAACTCCTGTCCGCATCATTTATATTTGTTCGCATATTCTCAATTTATTATCGGCAAAGTTATTGCTGTACATCGAACCCATCTTCGTGATAGCGCGCTGAGCACAGCCAATCGATGCCGCTGCGCCTCAACCCGTTCAGTTGATGTTTCTAAACACCGCGCCCGAGACGAAAAAAAAAGAAACACCAGCGCCAGCTACTTTCGATTGTCGATAACTCAAGAATGACTGAAGTAAGGAAGTTAATTTTTCGCAAGCTTTGCAAAATAGGTCAGATCTGCAATCATGTCGATTTTTAACGAAATCTGTCCAGTATTAGACGAGCGACGGATTAAAAAAGGCCAAAAAAATGACTAGGTCTTTTTTTAAGAGTACTGTAACTTTTTAGAAATGAATGCTTTTGAAAAATCTGTGTGAGAAGGCAGATTCTAAATCGGTAAGCTTGCAGAAAAACCAAGTTTCACTGCTGGAAGATGCCCGGTTGTTGATCTAGGTTGATCTTTATCCTCCTCCTCCTCCTCCTTGTCTCCTCCCCCCTGGACAAGAAATCGCGTATTCTGGAACTCAACGACGGCTGAATGGATTTCTATAAATCAAGGCACCATTGTAGACTTGGCCGATTCTGAACTGTGCGCAAAAAATCAAAAATTTTCATCGAACCGTTCTCGATCTAGTATAAGCCGGCGAAAATCGTCCTTTAGCATAAGGCGTCTGGTTGGCTGGTCTGAGCAGTGCCTGTTGATCAGAAGTGGAACTCAGTCTTCGACATCGACCTAGCCAGTCCGTCGATGGCCTGGGCTTTTGGCGACTTCCTGGGTTCTATCAGGTGGCGGACTCCAAACGAGTAGGGAACCAAGAAACATCCTCGAACACCGCTCTGGAAGGCCCCTTTCTAGCGCAAACTCGCGAACTCGCGGGAGTTAGTTTTTTGGGTTCCGCTCCCGCCCATGCCAGCCTCAGCGTCGTATGATCCCGCTAAATCCTGCCCGCGGCTAACCAAAATCACTCCCGGTTCCCGCCCACGGCTTTCCCTACGAGACATTCCCGTCCGCACTTTAGAAAAACATGCCAACTCCCGCCCATGAGACGAAAAGTCACCCCCTTCCCCGTCTGCAGAGCAAAAGCTGTTAAAATCACATGTTCTCTCTCTTCATGCGTGATACCAGCCAAGTAGATAAAACTCACAAGAGATGCAAGGCGTAGAAACAAAATTGCCACAAAATACTTTTCAAAGCAATCGGCATTATTTCTCGAAAATTAAAGATCATCAAAATTTTTCGGATCTACTTGAGATTGCAGCGCATTGTCAAACAGCAAAGCTAGGCAAAGCACAAATGTGGCGGGAGTATAAGTTTTTGGGCGGGACCTACACCGCGCCCGCACCCTAGTTGCTCATATTTATACTCATCCTCATACTCTACTCCTATCTAAACGCGAATGCGCACTGTAGATGTAAGAGACAGAAACTTCCCGATCCCGCCCGCCATTTTTGGAGTCTCCCCCTTCCCGCCCAATCCCGCCAACCGCACGAAAAAAAGACTCCCGTCCTGCAAAGCTTTCGCGGGTCCTATGGACACTCCCGCATTTTCGGGAGCGGCGCACGCTTCTAGCTCACACACAATGGTGCAGCGCAGGGGCGTAGCCAGGATATGGTACGGGCCTTTTAGATTTGACTCTCTGAGACAATGATTTTAACGCTTTTAAATTTTTTTGCGCTGCCAATCAGCGTGGAACGACACAAGGCAAGGTTGATCCTGGTTTGGCCAGCTCGTTCTGGATCAGTGCCAGAGCACTGGTTCTGTTTGGTTTGGTCCTGGCTCGGTTCAGCTGGTTTGGTGTTCCGGCCAAAGCTGGCATGTTACTGGGTAATAACCTTTTTCAATTAATGCCCCCATGCCACTGCAACTATTAGCTTCAAGTTGAGTTTTCTGCGTTTGATCGCCGGATTTTCTAACATTGGAATGCACAGTTGCACAATATGTGCTTTGTGGTCCAACATTATAAATTAAACAAGAGCTCGGTATTTAATAGTATTACGTCACGACCAGCAGGACGTGCGTGGTACCCGCTTCGCACTAGCTCACTGGCTTGTCCTTCCATTTCCATTCCATTTTATCAATTCCCATGGAACCCCACACATCACACTTCAGCCGTTCTAGAGAGAGGAACTAAGTGTAAGTAAGTTCCGAACGACATTGTTTCGAGGAAGTTGACCTCACGAGTCAGCATACTTTGGGGCCCTCCAGCAAGCTCACTTCCCTTTTAGACCTCTCCTTTCGTCGCTGCAAAACAGTAGAAGCCTTCGTAAGATCAACTGCAAAAATTTGCTCAAGACGCAATTTGTTTAGGGACGCACATCGCTTTTTAAAGCATTTTCACAAATACGTACGTCAAATTGATAATGAACTTTACTTAAAAAGTGGTTTTTTCCGGGTTTTAGTCAAGTTTTTTAAAATATGGGTTTTTTATTAGTTAAAAAGTCGAAATTATTTTTTCATAATGGTGCCCTCTTTGCAATCAAGACAGACTTTCGCATTAGTGCTGGTGGTCCAAAAATTTTGGCTACCCCTATAAAATGCGCATTTAGCGGAACCGCTGAAAATTTGCTGTGGAGCAGAAAAATAAAATCAATGTTGGACTGCGCAAGAACTACGATCTGCACGAGTGAAACTTACATGGCTGTCCGCGGTCAGGCACCACCATTTAGTTACTCCGCCAACACAACTGTCAGTCAATGCAATAACTTGTTGTCAAAGCACTCTGACAGAAGATCCATCATTCCATCGTTAAAACCCTTGGCATTATTAAGATGCCTAGTCGATTTGGAAATGCTGCGAGCTGCTTCAGATGTTATCAAAGTTGGCACTTGACGAAACTAATTGAGAACATTTGACTTTAGCAAATAAACTTTTTTCAAATGGACAGCATTGGCGTGACGAAAAGGCCTAGACTCGGATTTTCTTGAAATCTGTTGCTATGCAATGCTTTTTCACGTCACCCAGGCGCGTTGCCACGCACTTAAACGGTGTGTCACAGAATAAAAATAAAAAAAAATCTTGTGAAGTTTTCAAATTGTCACCGAATATGCAAGCTAAATGTTCTGCAAATTATGTGCTGAGAAAACTAGTTTCATCAAATTACTGAAACTCTTCGCGGCAAATGAGGCATCAATTGAGCGCTGGAAGTACCTGAAACGCACACATGATCGAAGCCAACAGAGATTTATCCTTTAATGTTCGGCCTTTAGAGTCCAGTGATTGACCAATCGGAAGGCGATGCCCTAGCCGCCGTTTTTTGTGGGGGTGGACTGCGTATTCATTCAGGGGGCTTTGTGACTTCAGAGTGACTTTCACTCCTTGTACGGATGGGGTAGCCTACACGGGTCTCTGCAGGTTCGAATCACCACTGCGCGGTGCCAATAGCCGGACGATAGCAACGTACAAGCTTCACTTTGCCAAATAGCGGACACCTCCGCGACGGATCAGTCGTACACAAATACACGACCTGGTAATATACGAAAGAGTAGGATAGTGGCCGGACACGGCCGTACTAGAGTTGCAAAACACTCTTTCGCCTGATTCTCCAGCGCATTTCCATTAGGCCGAATTTTAAGATCTTCTCATCGCCAACATAATGAACCAGCAGTGGCGACGGCTCATTTGCTAGCTTGTACTGCTGTTGCAGCAGGATGCATAAAAAATATGCTTGCATCAGGATTATACCTTAAACATTTAAAAATACAGTAGGAGTAAGGTAAAAATTTACCCGAACTTTTAAAGCAAGCGGTAAGCCTTGAAACTGATCAGTGTATGGCGAGTTTCATCAGCGGCTATTCTTGTGGCCGCCTTCACCAAACACTTTTTTGCCACCGCGATGCTTCGGTTAGAGATAAAAGGTAGCCAATGATCAGCTACGATTAATTCCAGAGAAGTGTGCCTGCAGACACGCATTAAACCCAAAATGTGCAGTCCCGATGTTGTTGCTGGCCCCATGCACGCCAAAAGAATCACAGCCTTTAGCCAGATGCCAAATGAACCATGTGTCCCAGAGCTTCGACAAGATTGAAACCTGTTCCGATAGCGCCGACCGACGCATGTGATTATTTCTTCCCACTTTCCTTAATTCTCGTCGTCGCGAGCCGGGCTGACAAGCAGTCAGTGACCCCACTGATCATATAGTTGTACTTTTGCTTAGTTCGAGTCTCGCAGTATTGAGGAACCAACACATCGTAAACCCACGCTGTTCGTTGGAATGGCTTCTTGCCTTGGACGAGATCTCGCAGCAGGGTCAGCTGAGGGATGGGAATATCGATCAAGCAGAATTGCCGACGGCACGACTGGGCACTTAAATCACGAACTAGGGTCAATGGCAGTTTCTCTATAAAAAGAAGATACTATTATTAGGAAAGGGAAAGAAACATTGCCATTCGAACCTTGTAATATGCTTAAACTGTCTCAAAATTGAAATCCAGAAGACTGATGTCTGTGAGAGAGACTACCAAGCTCAGTGATTTAAACCAGCCACCCTGAATCTTCTTGTGGCGTGTGCTTCCTCTGCTCGTCTAAGCAGCAAGCTGGCTTATTGCATAAATGGTACCCAAGTTAGTGAACTTGTTAAGAATAATCAAGATCCACTCACTATTGATATTTTGCCCCTTCCGGCTCGTAGGTTGCTGATCATTGTCATCACCGTCGACGCATCCATTTTCGTTTTTGAACATGCCGCCCTCCTCGCTTTGCTCGTCGCAGTCCACTTGTTGAGCGGCGATATCTTCCAAAGCCTCGTCACTATTGGCCATCGCGGAATCAAAGTACAGAAAGCGAGCCCTTTTTGAATTTGAAGAGCAGGCGTGAGCGGAGCCCGAAAAAGCACCATTGCTTTCGATTGACTAAATCTCCCGGAATCTTCTCGAGGTCGATTCTCGTCTGGATCGAATATGTAAACGTCACCTAAAAAGGATCAAGAGTGAAAAGGTGATAGAATGAAGGAAGAAAAGAACACTTGGCGCGATGAACAAAACAAGCATCTGTGCCAATTCACACAACCTGTAGCTGATGCACTAGCACAAGCTCACAGAAAAGGACGCACACAAGATTTTCTTTGAAGGAAAAAAAATCCGACTTGCACACTCTGCTAGAAACATAGAATCATACTAACTATTTCCTCTCTGGAAGGCAAATAGAATGCAAAGGCAGCTGGGATGGGCGACCCTACTGCACAAATCGAAGACGTCGACCGACTGAAGACCAGCAGACTATCTCTAAACAAGGGCGACCAGTCGCGCCGGCCTAGGCACTGGCAAAAATCAGTCACGATGAGACGGCCACACTCGATCCAGCAAGGAACCAGCTGAATGCGGAAGCACGTGCACGTGGCAGAGGGCGCACGTGCCGCGCGGCAATCTGATCGTGACCCTTATCAATCGGATGCGTTTCTCACACTCACTGATCAATTATAATGAGCGCTGATCATGCGCATGGCCTATCAAACTATTGATCACTATGCGTGGTCACATATGATAACTTTTTTCGGCAAATTTGTAATCACTGATCAACAATTGTGGTTGAACACTAAACAGTTGATCATACTTGACACTCAGCAGCAGATTTTTTTTCATCAGTGGTCATCACTGGCGATTAGACTAATCGATCGTAAGAAGATAATTAGGCATTATAGCTTTGAATGCGTGAAAAAAAGCGGTAGTTCAAAATGATCTTGACCGCGCTGACTATTTCGCTGTAATATTGATCAGACATTCGGCATTCTAAACTGACCCCAGTCTGACGATGGTTCACAGATCGACCGCAAACCGAACAAAAAAATTTTGAAGTCGAACACGACCCAAACCCATGTTTGAAAAATCAAACATCACCCATTCGCTATTGAACATAAACCTGACCCGTAAGAAAGAACCTATATTCCTTAATAAGTTCACTAAAACAAAAAACCACTTTTGTTTAGTGAAGTATACAATTAGTATGATTCACATTTTTTGCGAAATCTAGTATTTTTTGCAAAACGACATCAGGAAAAGTAATCTTAGGATATTGGTTCTACTCGGAGGTCTGTTCTGAGAGAGAAGTAGACAGCTTAGTGGAAGAGTCGTTCTCGGTCGACTTATAGCAAACCTATCGACAAAATCATAACGTACATCTCGTAAAGGTCACCGATGGGTCTTCCAAGCACACACCACGCTGAACATGAAGTTGCCTAACCTTGATGATTTACGTCCTGTCCAATGCACATGTCACATCAAACCATATTGAATCGTGGGCTGATAGCTTGACAGTTGCCTGATCACGTGATCGTGAGCTGACAACGTACCTGTGGGCTGATCACGTAATCGTGAGCTGACAACGTAACTGTTGGCTGATCACATGATCGTGATCTGATCACATAAGCATGGTTTCATCACATTGTGAATCACTGATCATCTGAAAAAACCGATCACAATTTGCGTGACTGATCGCCTAATCGATGATCGATCACAAGATCGTGGGCAGAATACATGACCGCCGTTCGATCACAATTTCTATGTCTGTGCACCTGATTTAAAGCGAACGAACTTTAGTCAAATAGGGTGATCACAGCGTTTCTGGCTACACGCACGAATAAGGACCAAACAGCTGTCCAGGGTCTGATCAACAAGATCTGAACTTCATCCAAGACCCATCACCTTCATCTTCATCAGACCCATCAGTTGTGCTTTTCTTTCTCTGCGCGAATAGCATAGTTCTGTAAGAAAAGGTCGATCATCAACAAATTTTTTTAAAATTCTTTGCCAGTTTCTGTGTACCTGCGCGTCACAAAACAGTTTCGCGGCGCGTCAAAAAAATCCAGGTTGACGCTTTATAGTCCAGGTTGACTTCTGATAGTGTTAATTGCCGTTGGCCTGTTTTTGCATCACCGCTCATCCAATATTCGATTCAACAAGTGGCCATCAGTCACGTGCCACCGCTCAGTTCTTGCAATTGAGAAAGTCTTCTTACAAATTTCTATTAATCTATTTCTTCTGCGGACGATGGAAGCCCGGGTTCCACCATCGCCTTATCGCCTACCAGTTACTAGGCAGGGCTGGGAGCGCATCAACATCGAGGTGATGGCATCGTCTGCATGTCCCCTGTCCTATCCAATTGCACACAACTCTACACTGTGCTCTCGCAACTGTCTCCCCAGTCAACCCAATCAACCCGTCCTTACAGCGCCTCGTCGCTTCCCTCCGGCAGTAGCCATTCCTGGTTGCCGCCTGCCCACCCGCCTTTTCTGGCCAGCACTGATCAAGACCCCTCGTGGTTCAGTCAGTCATTTTGCGCCCGCGCTCCGTTGCGTGTGGCCGGGCGCACCGCCTTATCGGGTCTCGTTGAGTCGCGCTTCTTTGGGCATTTTCTCACCTCTTTGTTGACAAATCACTACGCCTGGGTTGGAGCGGCTCTTTTTCCTATCACCCACATCAGCTCATCTCAGGTCTTCAGACACTTCTTCCTTTTCGAATCCTGGGATCAGTGACCTTGACCCTTCTCGCTTTTTCTTTTTCGGGGTTATCCATGTATGTGCGAGTATCTGTATGTTTCCTTTTCTTTTGTTGCTTTCCCGCCCCGACCCCCACTCTAATTTTCAAATAATCGATTTTTTCAAATTTCCGGCCTTTGACTTTTCTCATTTGACCAGCCCCTTCCTTGAACTTGGTTGGATACCACTGAGTGTACCTTCCCCCTCCACATTACTCAACAACTTTCGATATTTTAACCTTATTTCACCTACCTACGATCAATGTTCAATCACTCAATTATTCGATTCCATTACCTCTGTCCAACCAGTTCCTGCCAACCTCACCAACCTCGCCATTATTTTCCTTTTGTTCACTGCCTCAATATTATTTCGCCTTTTACTTCAACTTTCGCCTGTAGCAAAATCCAGTTTCCGTCATCCAAGCAATCACCGTCGAACTTTTGCGCCTACGTAATTTCTCAACTTCCGCTTCGGCGACTTCTTATCAGTTCAGCAATTCAACCTCAGTCAGTTCTCAACGCAATGCGCAAGCTTTATCAACGTCAAGTATGGAGTATTTTCGTCTGTTGGTTCGACGATTTCTACACTGTTTAGTGTGTAGTGTTTGTAAGCTAAAGCTATAATTACTTATTGATTTATTGATAAGCTGACATGTTTTCGATAAGCTCAGACACCTTTCATAATCAAGATAATTAGGCCTGTCACGCTTAGTGTGCACCGGAAGTTTGTACTCCTTGCTGACGTCACGGAACTATGGCTCACGCCGTAGGACTGAAGCTCGGGTCGCGAACTAAAGGGGCCAACGGGTGTCATGTCCGGACTCTACCTTCAGATGATGCTTAGAATATTAGAACGATTGGAATATTGAGAGTAGATTTTGATCAGCGAAATGGTACGCCTGTCAGGCACTCGTTTCTTAAAAAAACCCGAAGCAAGAATCGATAATGTCGAGTGATCAGAAGTGGAAATGGGTGGCATCAGAAGTGGGAATAAAATCTCACCCGAGTAGGTCAGAGAAAAGGAGTCAGAGAAAATCCTTGTCGGGTCAGGTTTGGGATTTGGATTTTAGGTATTAGGTTTCGAGTCGGGTCGGAAACACTTTTCTTACCTGATTAAACCTAGAAGCTGAATTCACAAAAAAGTGGTGTAACTGAAAAAATTGGGTGCAGTCCGATCGAGGGTGAAGGGGCACACATAATGGCCTGATTTCGAAGACGATCGCCCATAACTAGGCGCGGTGGGAGCCTAACCTAATTTAGGCCACAGGCCAGGCAAGCTGAAACGCTGCTCGATGTTAAAGGCCAGAAAATTGCTACCGCAGTAAAAATCTAGCCATAATGGTGCAGGTGCGTGTTTTCTCGCTTTTTACAATTTCGCAACTTTGTCGCTCCCCACGCGACTGTGATAATAAGCGGACTCGCCCATAAATGGCCATAATTCTGTCGCTTAAGCAGTCGATGCACGGATGCGAAATAGGTAGGGTTGGTTGCATACAAGATTCGCATACTGTACGCAAAGTATGTGCATCGCATTGAAATTTGGATGCGTATTCAGTATGCGTACACCAGGCGGAATGTGTACGCATATACGAATTGGCAAGCTTGCTCGTACGCAATACATACGATGCGTTCGTGAATCAGCCGCTTGAGCCGAGTTGAAAATTAAAAGAAATTTCTCACCACAAGCCAAATTAGCAGGTGGAGGAATTCGAACTTGTAATTTATACATCTTTTCCCTACTGGTCGCAACAAATCCAATATTTGACTTGCGTTTTAGTTCGGCAGCTGTTGCCTCTAAATTCGGCAAAAAATTTAAAAAATATCAGCCAAAGAATCTTTCCTGCAAGTCAATATTTGTCTGACTTTGTCAAAGTGTCATCTTCTCACAATTTCTAAAACTTTGTACGTATCCCGATTTTGGTATAGTAAACTTGGCGCCATCAGAATTTATGACCAAATGCAAAATGGGGAGTACAGCCATGAGGAGTTGGATACTTGCTCCGACAGAATCCTCAAATAAGTGAATCCGTCAATTTTCAACTTACAGTATGCCCACGGTTTCCCTATATTTTTGATCCATAATGGTCAAAAATTAACAAAAGACTTACACGTGGTAAGATTACCCACGAAGCTTTAGGGATCGCTTTGAGGCTGGAACCCTAAACCAGCCACCCCGGAGGGCTCAGCTTTAGTGACGCTGCTCAGTGCAAATGTGCCACGCCCACCAGGATTCGATCCCGCAAACTTCCGCTTGCGATACTGATGTCGTACCACTGAGCTATCAGGGTCACGAAAAGAGAAAAACTGGAAGCTCATTCGAACTTGGTCGAGTGTAAAGTGCAGCCCCTCCTTGCCCGAAGGAAGATCATCTCCCTTGCTCTCACTGAACACTGCTTCACGCGCTGACCAAGGCTGCGTGTTATCGCACGTGTGGCCTGACGAACCGGAATAACCAACTAGGCCGGAAGTTGGATTTCCAGTGTTGAACGAGTATTGACGGAGGAACGCTGGATTGCTGTCACGAGCTTCACGGATTTTGTTCGACCAATCGGTATTGTGAATTAGATTTCGGATTTCGGATTTCGGATTTTCTTTTTCTTATTGTAAGTTTTTTAGGTTGATTTTACTTGGCGAGGTGTCTTCATGCGAAACACGATTTGTGAATTGCTCGACATGGAAATTCACGATCCAAGACCAGCAATACTTTCAGTCCATGACTGTCTTTCATGCTGTTCGGAACGGTTATCTGTATTTGCAGACAAGGTCACGTAATTAGTTACAGTATGGGACTGGATATATACCCAATACTGAAACGAATTGCATACTCTAAAAAGTATGCGTGAAAGTTTGCGTATTGCGTGTTTTTCCTGTTTTCACCAAACGCGCACACCTTAATGATATGACTGTGCAATTATGCAGGGAAGTGTACGCGGACAGACACCCTCAGTACTTAAAAGAAGCCACAGTTTGTTCAGCTGAGGATGTGACCATAATACCACGAATCAGCAAATTCGCATGGGCTCAAGTCACAGGAGAGGACATGAATAAGACAGCTTGTTTTAGCATATGCTACGAGCCTGCTAGCCCTGATGAACTTGTTTTAGTGGAGAATTGTGTGATTGACATCAAGAAGGGACGATTTCCAGTCAAACTAGTGAATACGTTACAAAACCCGGTGCGCCTATCAGCGGGCACTACGATCGGCTATACAGAGGAGGTCGCTGAAGTGATACCCGTTGACCAAAAGTTCGAAGTAGATACATACTGACGGACACGAAGATCCTGTCGAGCAAATCAAGCAGTTGGAATTTGATAATCCATTGGTTATTTCGCCCCAAAAACAGGATTTTCGGAACTTCCTTCTATCGTGGGCGAACAAAAAATTATTCGCGTCATGCACGCTTGACTTGAAACCTGCAGATATTGAAATTAAGCATATAATCAATACTTGCAATCACCCACCAGTCAATATACCGCCTCGCCGAATGCCCTTCGCGCAGCGGGAACTAGCAGAAAGAATGGTGGCAGAAATGGAACTGGGCGGTCAAGCGGAAGATTCACACAGCGCTTGGGCGAGTCCGCCATGTATAGTGCGCAAGAAAAACGGGGAGTACTGTTTCGCAGTTGATTCCGCAAACTGAACGAGATCACAGTCCCTGATGAGTACTCTCTTCCCCGTATGGATGATTTACTAGACTCCCTTGCTGGAGCCAAGTTTTTCTGCAGCTTGAATTTGATCTCGGGATATTGGCAAATAAAAGTAAGGGAAGAAGACAAGGAGAATACAGCTTTCCGAATACCTGGAGGAGGTCACTATCAGTTCAAGGTTCTCCCTTTTGGCCTAACTAATGCGCCAGCTGTCTTTATGCGTCTAATGAACGCCACATTGGCGGGCATGACATTCAAGGATTGCCTTGTCTACCTCGATGATATTTCAGTGTGGGGGACTACGTTTGAGGAAATGAAGCAAAGGCTGGATGCAGTGTTCAAACGATTGCATGAAGTAAACCTCCGTCTTAAACTGTCGGAATGCCATTTCTTGAGAGCTGAAGTGCCATTTTTGGGTCATATCGTATCTGCCGAAGGTTTGAAAGCTCACAACAGTAAAGTAGTTGCAGTTCAAGACATGCCAGTCCCTACAGATCGGAAGCGAAGGCTTACCGTATCAAAATAAAGAACTCGTTCCTACAGCTGTTCCATGTAGCTTTATAGCTTGAGACGAGCCTAAGCGGTTGTGTATGATGCGATGACGCTGTTGCCCAGAACCTCAACGAAGTCGTCTGATTGCTCATAACTCACGGCGACCATCTTCTCGTTGACCACTCGCACGTTCTTCACCATATTGGCAGGGTCGAAGACGCATGTGAAATTGACAGCGGGGCTGGTGAAATATTTCGTCTTTGGCAGCTTACTTTCCGGGCAAAACTTCCAACAAAAGGGAATGAACAAAGAAAAACCACAATAAAGGCACCAATATACCCGAGCCCGCCACCCCCCCCCCCCAAAAAAAAAAAAGAAAAAAAAAAAAAAAAAAAAAAAAAAAAAACAAAACACCTGAACACTCACCACCTGCTGCATGCAGTTTGGTTCGAGAAATTCCTATTATGCTACATCCTAAGAAATCACTTTTTTACAATTCCACTTCTGGAGAAGTTCACAATGACACTAAACGGGTTCTTGCCAGGCCTTCACACTCAATTGATGTGAGCGCGTTCTTAGCGAGCAAAGCGAGACTGTTTCATGTCCTGTCTCTTCCCTACAATTTCCTTGACTTTTTGACGACTGTCCGAACCACCAGATTTATCAAAGATCACATCTCGGCTAATTGTAACCCTGCCGCTTTCTTGTTACACAGTCGATAGCCCCCATTCGGTTCATAGCCAAGCAGTCGACACAACTTCGTCTTGCTATGGAACTTGCCACGAGATTCCCCTGGTATGTGAACATTGGCTTTTGCTCCAAAAATCCTCATCTGCTTGATAGACGGCTTTTGGTGAAACCGGGCCTCAAACGGATTTTTCATCTTGACCGCCTTTGTGACCACATGATTCTTGATGTATACTGCGGTGTTCACAGCTTCTGCCCAAAACGTGCGCCTTGTGTAGCAGTTTGCGCCATGTGCGCCTTGTGTAGCATGGCACGAGCTGCTTCCACGACTGTGCGGTTTGCCCGCTCCGCCACTCCATGCATGTGTGCATTCCGTGGTACGGTTGTTTGATGCACGATCCCACGTGCTTGCAGAATTTTTCAAAATCGTCATTGACATATTCACGACCATTGTCACTTCGAATCTGTTTTATTTGGAGTCCAGTCTGGTTTGTTATTTCTGCCTCGAACTCCTTCATTTTCTCCACAACTTCCGATTTGTTTTTGAGGAAATGTGTATCGAGTGGTGCCATCCACAAAGTGCAGAAAGTACCGTTTGCGGTTTGGAATATCCACTGGCATTCGACCACAGACGTCTGTGTGGACCAAGTCTATGGGCTCCTGTGCTCGTTTCCCTGGAATTTGTTTCTTGGTTCCCGGGCCTGTTTCCCTGCAGCACATGCCTCGCAGAATGTTCCCTGATCATCTTCCTTGAACTCCAGACCTTCCACGCATCGGCGGAACTTCATATGACCTCACACTAAAAAACCGAACATTCGAACCTAACAGCGATTATGACCACCCACCTCATTTAGGCTCTTCAAGCAGATACGATCAGATGTGCGAGTTAAGCGCAAGCGCAAATATTATTCACCGTCTCTCGAACAATTATCGGAGGTGGCAGGCTGCGATTGGTGGTGTACCCGCACTGAAAATTCTGCTGGCGACAAGTGCACAATTCAGCCTGGCTCAGTCGTTGGATGGGTCTGCGGGCGGTATCGACAGGAATTCGTTTTGACTGACGACGGTTATAAAGAAACAAAAATTGCTTTATCGTCAGTATTCAAGATTCGATTCCGCGGGGGAGAACAAAAAGTAGGTCAAGAAGTTCAACTGTTATGATATCAGTCATATCGTGATCTAATTATGGACACAACCCTAAAATCCATTACTTCGGTTTAGGCTGGGGCGGCATACGCTGTAGCAAAGCGCTTTAACCAACTGAGCGGCGATATTGAAGAAAACCCAGGTCCTAACAAGCGGAATGATTTCTGGATTAAGTTAGCAATCGACTGGCACGTTGTAGTGACGTGCATGACGCAAAACTTCACGCTGTTCAAGTATTCAAGCCAGCTGAGTAAGAAAGTACTCATTCGAATCGATTGATATTACGAGCTCAGCGGGTGGAATATCGTGGGTTTCACAGGCCACTTTGGACCCATTCAAGGTCAAATCAATCCGTTCGCAATCAAAGGGCTGAAACAAGCCCAGTCACTTGTTGATCGAATTCAGGCAGAACTACGGCGATTAACTCCACACGTAAAGCGATCTGGCGAGGGCTCACGCCAGAAAGAGGCAATTCGAAAAAAAATGGAGTCGCGACCATGGACTCTCCATGTCAGGCTTGACGAAATTTACATGAATCGGGTGAAACCGATCATCAGACGGCCACCCGAGAAAGTCCTGGGTGAATCACAATCCTCGTGACAGCGGAAAATTATGGAAGCTACCCTGCGGAAATACCTCAGAGGACAACTGAAAGCGCTAGAATCAAGATACAAGCTTGTTAACATTCGTTCGCAAGATCGTCAAGGACACTGCCATGATATCGTCCTCACTCCAGTCTCGCAAGTTTTGGCGGATGAAATAAGCATTCAGAAGGCGAAACTATCACGCGCCAAAGAAGCAGGCCGAGTTTCAGACCGCTCCTACAGATTGCTAGTGAAGCATATGACTGGCGCCAAACTTCACGAACTTAAGCGGCTCAGCATTTGCTTAATTCAGTCATCAACACGCGAACCTTTTCATTACCATCTGGAATCGGAGTAAGAACAACAATACGCGGATACGGATATACGGAACGCAACAATACGGAACAATACAATGGAGCTAAAATTTTGGAGCGACTCGCAGCTATTTCAGAGGCTCATGACCGGTTCTCAAAAACGATTACATTTAAAAATAAGCGGCGATGGTACAACTGTAGGTCGAAAAGAAAACCACATTGAGTTTCTACTTACTATCTTGCATGATGAAGACATAAATTTTATGTCATCATCAAACTCCCATCCGATCGCGATTATTAGTGGTCAGGAGTGGTTAGTAGTTAGTGGTCGCCATTGATTCCCTAACATGGCCCACTCTGCAAACTCTTCAAGTTGGAGTCTCATGATAACATCGATTTCTCCCATCGCCAAAAAATTTTTCGCTGAAACGAAGAAAAGAATCATTTTTCTATTCTGCGAACGATGCAGCAAAGTATGTGTAAAACCCCTAACCTAGGCCTATGCTGCATGCCCACATGCTGTACATATACTATAGCAGATTTTTTATCGTGAACTGCTTCTGTCTGCTTCACACGCGCCTGTCGTTCGACAGGGGGCTTGTCCCGTTTGTGAAAATAAATTTTTTCAGCATTGATTTGCAGATGCAGCCCCTCATACAGAAGATCCCGAGCTCTTGGGTGCTCCAAACTTTTATGCAGCTCCCTGATGCGTTGCTGAACCTGGTTATGTTGCTGCTGCATGGCATGCCAAAAATTACGAAGTGTCATATGCATCTCTGGAACTGAATTGCGGCTGACTGTTGAGTGATGCTTCCCGCATGATCAATTGTCCTTTGCCCATCATTTTGGAAGTTATTCCAAACAGATTGTCGAAATTGATTGCTATTGATCCAAGTCTCCCAGAAATACGCAGCAAAATTACGCAAGGGCAAAAAGGAGAAAAATTCTTCCCTGTTGACCCGTGCGCGCTCTTGACAGCGATTACCTTAGGGAGGTGACCTCATAGTCGGGACAATGCGTGAGCGCTCTTGACTCAGACCAAACTAAAATCGAGCCCCCTTATCTTTGTTAAAGGGGGATTCAACGATTTAAAGACTGCGAAAATAAAAATCGACACACGAACTACAGTAGTTATTCTTACCTCTTTACTTATAAAAAAGTGAAATTTCTTATTCTTTATGTGATATTGGCGATGATTTTGCCTGCAAAAAAGATATGGATAGAAGCAGCCAACAAAGAACAAAGATGCTGTACAGTATCTATTTTGAATTCACTCCACCCAGTCACCCTGAGTCACTCAACAAAGTATGTAGACCGGCTCGACAGCTAAATCGCGCACGTGATGGAAATTGATAGAATTCGCGCATACCCCACTCTTGGCATCAAGATACAGTACAGTTAGAAACTACTGGTTCATCCATAAAGAACGCCCCTTCCCCCCAGGGGGAGGGTGGGGTTAAGCGGAAAAAGCGCGCAAGTGAATGTGCAAGGGGGCAGGCTGGCGTGAAGTGGAAGTGTACTTTACAGAATTGGCGGAAAATATCTCGTAAAATTACTAATATTTAAATCATGAACAATGGTCTAAGCTCCTCGTAGGTGACTACATCATCATTCCCAGTTTTTCAAGCACTTTTTATCTTTTGCTTGTTTTTATTTTCTGACGTTATAAACAATTTTATCTTCAGTTTTGTCGCTAAATCAGGCCTCCCCGCGGGGCGGGGGAGGTCTTAGTCTCTAGAGCGCTCTTCCTTCCATCCAAGCCTCCCTTTTCTTCTCCTTCCACTATTCCAGGCTAGCCTGCAGCTCGATTTTGGAAAAACTCTATTACAGTAGCAATTACAGTATATGTAGCATGATGACATTATTATTTGCAAGCAGAATAGCGCAAAAAAATTTTATCGACTGCTTCAGCAGTCGGTGACCCCCATACTTCTACGGCCGGCGTGGATAGGGAGGTCAAACGCGTTTTTTTGACGTGTGAACTGAGAGTCAGCGACAAAAAACACTCTGAAAACTTTCTCCTTTTAATGAAAATATCCTTTCCTTTCCAGTCTCTAAGCTATACAGTAGATGGCAATGGTGCGAAAACAGGGTCGTGTATTAAAACAGATCAAAGATCACCTTCAGACGCACGTAGACCTTTCTAAGACGCAATGGGACCATGTTACTATTGTTTTCAAGCGAGTCAGCCATTACCACCCACGCTAGTTCATCCTGTCAAGTCCCCACCCTACTTTCTCCCAACTTTAATGGCTATAAGTTCTGTAGAGGGGCCATCCATTAAGGTCGGATTTTATGGATGGCACTTTCGAATCTCGATTTTTCGGTCACTCGTTTTTCTGATTCTCGATCTCGATTTTTCTGGATCGAAAATTTCGAGATCTTTTACTAGTTCATGGAAGGGGTTTTCGTTTTGTAAAAGAGTCCACAAGAGAGTGATGATTGCTATACACACATTGCGAGGTAATGCCAGCTGATATGAACGCGTAAAGCACGCAAAGTTTATTAGCAAACTCACAGTGCGTACAATTGTTTGACCTCTCGCATACATAGGTTCCCTTTATTGATCCAAAATTGCCCCTCTTTCCCTCTGCCAAGCAATTCAGACTATTTTAACATCTCTTTCAACAAATACATGGGCACATGAATATCTCTTTAGAATCTTGAAGCCGCCCTAAGAACCCTACATCAATTGAGTGTGAAGGCCTGGCAAGAACCCGTTTAATGTCATTGTGAACTTCTCCAGAAGTGGAATTGTAAAAACGTGATCTCTTGGGATGTAGCATAATAGGAATTTCTCGAACCAAGCCGCATGCAGCAGGTGGTAAGTGTTGATGAATGATACGCGTTGTCGGGTCCATGTATCCAAACAGCGTGATTCCTTTTGCAGTGTATTCGACAGGTATAAAGGATGTGCATCATCAGGAGCGGTTGCAATTATCTGAGATCGACTGCAGCGTGGGTGGAGGAGTGACAGCCACTACTGTGCGGGAAGACGAGAAAGCTAATCTAGCAGTCAAAAAGTAAAATACGCTGAATAATTGTTTGATGGCTGGTGGGCGGCGTGGGAGGTGTCGCTGTCTCTGAGGTTTGTTGGTGTTGATATCCAATGGCTAGTATTTCGCGTCAAAAAAAGGCTAATGATGAGAATATAAAACATAAATTGTTCACATATGAAGCCCAAGCGGGCGGCTGTAGCCAGTTTCTAGTTCTATTGCACACAATACTCCAGCTTAAGTTCAAGTAATAGTCCGTTTTTTTCAAGGGTGCAAGATGGCGGATTCATGGAGCTGTTTAGCGGTGTTGGTGAAAAGCTGTCAGAGAATAAGCAATTTTGTTGTGGCCTCCATGAGTAGATTTAGGTGCTTCAACAGGTGATCGTGCTTCTGCTTGCTGCTGTGCGTTTTAGCAACTAATCGAAAGTCGCCACGATGAACGATAACACGATAAACACGTGGAGCCGCATGATGCAGAAAGTAGACAGCCTGTGATAAAGGGAAAATGGCGCGCTAGTGCAATCATTGTACTTTTATAACCCTGCGCTAGAATTAACCTTCTCTTCGCTCGGTAAGCTCTGCTGTGTTCAAGAAATCGATATATTTGATCGCCCATTTTTTGAGAAGGTGTACTTCTATTGCCATTATCACACATCTTTGTGCCTGTTCTGCTAAATCACAGCTGCGGTGGTCGCAATCGTGGCCTTGGACAGGGTGGTCGTAGTCACTGGCTTGGATCAGGTGATCGTAGCCATGGCTTTGGATTCAGTGGTCGTAGTCGTGGCCTCGAACGACACGCAAAATCCACGCGTTCATGAGCACCTCCATTCCTTGAGCGGAGTGATCAAACACAATCTTGATTGCTGGCGCAGAGCGAAAGACATTGGCGGGGCGCTAATGACTAGACCCCGGATCGGGTCAGGAACTTTCGGGTCGGGTCGGGTCGGGTCAGGTCAGCAAAATTTTGGGTCGGGTCAGGTCACTTTTTTGAAAAATCGGGTCAAACGGGTCAAAAATACAGAAATTTTTCGAGTTACTACTATAAGCAGCGACAGAGACCTTTCCGTAGTTGTTCGTAGCGTTCGACCGGGGTCAACTATTTCCGGGGTCGGGGTCGGGGTCGGGGTTAGTTTAGCCCCGGTCGGGGTCGGGGTCGGGGTCGGGGGTGGTTATAGGGTTTGAATTTTTAAGCCCAATTGATTTAGTGCACGTGCAGAATACTTTTAGCGGATGTCACTGATCTCCTCAGAAATAACGACAAAATTTTAGACAGGAATCATGCATTTCTTATTAGTAAATAAATGTCGGATGCGGAAGCTTGAGAAGAAGCCCGCACCTCAGACGCCTGCTTCATCGACGCCTTGGCCAAATTATATTCCTTTTTATGGCATGATTGTAAATGATCCCACAGCCCTTTCGTAGATCCCCGTTTTCCAAGACTGTAGACTTTTTGGCACAATTTGCATCGCGCAATCGATGGCTTAGTAGGAAGCTTGTCGAAATATGCCCATGCTTCAGACATGTTCGAAAACTGGCGAAACAATCAACTCACAGAGCGACTAACAGCGAATTCTGGCTGCTTGGTTCACTAGCAGATTGCGCGATTATGTCCCCCGCCTGGCGAGTGAGTTGCGCAATAGTTACACAGGAAGTGAACCGCGCAGTTTCTGGCCCTGAATGAGCAACGCTTACTAAGATAACTCAAGCTTTATTGATGGAACGACAAGATATTACAACCTCCTGCACATTTTCGACGTGCTCGTCAGATGTATACTTTTTATAGCTAGCTCGAGAAGATTCTCTGGTTGCACTTCTTGTTAGCAAACAATTCATAATTTAATATACAATTTTATAACCCCAACCCCGACCATAATTTTTCGGGGTCGGGGTCGGGGCCCCGGTCGAACGCTAGTTGTTCGACTCCAGGATTTGCAGTATATGCTTCATGAATGCATGCACAAAGTCTTTCATTCCACGTTCTCATTCTGCGAAACTTCCAAGAATGTGAGACGAATTGTAAGCTGTGAGAATGACGAATTTTTCTGAGTAATTTCTGCAAAGGAAAGGCTCCAAATGTGAGAGTTCTCATGAACATTCTTGTCAACTATGATGAATTGCCGCGACTAGCCATACTCTATCATAAGAAGGAATTAATAACTTTTAGCTTATCGTAGGGTATCTACAATCACATTTGATTCCTGAATATGACATAACTTCCTGGGTACACTTGGCTGGAAGAGCAGTATAGTCTGTGCCCAAACAGTAAATATGTACCAATAATAGCCCTCTTGACCACCATCCATGTTAGCATTGCAAAACACTTTACTGTGTTCAAAAGTAATGGGTACCCTCACATCCCTCCATCAGTAGTGGAGGTTCTGACAGGAGCTAGTGTCTAGCACAACATGACTTTGTAAGCAATATCTTTTGTGAAGACTAGATGTAACTCCAGCGTGGGGCTCTTATGTATTTAGGTATTCCTTTGTTCAACCAATGATAAGCTGTCTTAGACTCCAAAAGTTATGACCGAGTTGTCTCTATTATTCACGCTTATTATTCGGATTAGTTAAATCTTGTCTCCAGTGAACAGATCCTAGTCGCTTTTAGATCTACGGTTTTCAAAAAATTATTTGACCACTATTGTGGGAAATACAGTATGAAGGAACGTTATTGCATTTACTAAGGATGAATAGCTAATAACAAAAGATGAAGATTCGCGTGCGTGAGATGTCTTCATCTCACATTTCCTGACAGTCACCTTTACACCAACGCCACCACGTTCTGACGATTTGTGAATGGTTTTAATCGCGCGGAACTTTAACTACTTATAAAGAATTCGGGTTAACCCGACCCAAAATTTCGGGTCAGAGACTTCCGGGTCGGGTCGGGTCAGGTTGACCCGATCCGTCGGGTTGAACCCGACCTGATCCAGTGTCCAGTGTCTGTGTACTTATGACAGTGTGAACGACAGCGTTCACTGCGCGCTTATGACAGCGTGAACGACAATGTTTACTGTGAAGGGGGGGTTTAGATGTACGTATAGTCTTTTCAATCTATCTGTGGCCGCCGCCAGCAAGTCGGGCCGTGGCGCTAGGCTATCGGCTGCATACACGAGCCGGGAGAATCAAAAGTCGAGAAACGACGAGGCCATGGATCCTGCGCATCTTTATGCTAGGACCGCGTAAAATTTCAAATGTCGTGGTCCCGTCTGCTGCACGAAGAGTCGTCAAATGTAGGATATCAGTTATATCGGGAAATGTAGGATATCAGGATATCAGTTATATTTGTCAAGCTGACAATGAGTGAGATTTTTGACACATTTTAATCAACCTTTGCCCCAAGGGAAATGACAAGAGGTGAAACTGAAAGTGAAGGAATGTCATGACGCAAGCCGCCTAACCTTATCGACGCATAGAAAAAGAGTTGTGCAGCTAACTGTTGACTATAAATTTAACGTGCCGCAGTAGATTTTATTTTTTCGGTGCGAGGATTTTTAAACAAGCATGAAGGTGTCCCATGTTATGATCCTTTCACTGCTGGCTAGTGAAAGCGATAGTGGTGATGATTTTGTCGACGTCGACCCTGATGCGGATATTGATGCGGATATTGACATGGATATTGATATGGGCATTAATATAAGCATTGATTTAGACGAAGAAACGGATGTGGCAACGCTTGCTAATTTTGGTAGTAGCACTAGAAAACCAGGACGCAAACGACCTTGCGAATGGGAGCACAGCTATGCAAGAAATGTTCCTCGGCTACGTCTAAATGCATGGGATGCTCGCGACAGCACGTACATTCTCACAACATCAATGACGATTCTGCCTTCAGCAGGAACCACCGCCTTATCACTTCCAACAACAGCATTGACCAGAGGCTTTAACACCATAGGTGCAGCTCGAAAAACAAATCTAAACTCGGCTCCTTATCCCGAAGCAATCGCCTTTGTACAAAAAAAGGGGAAAAATTCATGCCCAATTAAGGCAAACTATCATCAATGTGTATTTGTATTTCTTAATATTTAGCGACAATCCAAAAAGCGCCACTGCAGCTGCAGTCAAGATTAGTCGGCACTCCATCGCAAAAATTGTCAGGCAGGAAGCCCATTCAGAAAGACGGCGACGATTACGCCGCAAGAATGCTGGTCTCGATGATTTTGACATGTCAGCGATACGCCGAATCGTGCATGGATTTTTTGCTCGAAAAGAAAATCCAACGATACAGAAAATCTTGCGCGAAGTGAAAAGGGATCTTGGTGAGAGTTTCCCTTATGGATCGACAATGCTTTATGCAATCTTGCGCAAGCTAGGGTTCAAATACGGCCGTCGCAAAGGGAAAAGCCTTCATCTGATGGAGCGCTTAGACATTTTTAACTAGAGCGGTCGATACCTGCTAAAGATTCGAGAGTATCGGAGGGAAAATCGCAATTTGGTTTATTTGGACGAAACTTGGTTTATGTGCAATGATGCCCCTAGCCGAGTATGGCAAGACCAGCGAGTGCAAGCAAATCCAAACGAGGATAGACATCCTAATTATGGCTTGTCCTTCGGTCTGCCAGATGCCAGTAGCGGCGGCAAACGCCTGATAATTGTAAATGCGATCGAGATATCAGGCCCTGTACCCAACGCCCTCTTGGTGTTTCCTTAAAAAAATCCAGTGGCACCTGAAGACTTCCACAAAGATATGGATTCGCATAGCTTCGATAAACGGTTTAAAGAAAGTCTTCTCCCGAACCTAAAGTCTAACTCCGTTATAATCATGGATAACGCGCCATACAATTCCAGAAAAGAAAATTCTGTAAAAAGGGACCTGCGCAAATCTGCCCTTATAACACGCCTAACAGAGATAGGTTTTTTGCCCGATTACCTGATCAAACACTAGTCAGCGCTCCAGCATCCATGACAAAGAAAAGAACTATGCTTTGGCAGCAATATCGCTCTCAGTTCGAGTATTACCCACGTTGACCATTCTTGGCATCACCTATGAGGACTGATAAGAAGCCCTATAAGAACCCAGTTTTCTGACGATCTCACGTGTGAGTGAGAAGAATATGATTGGACTTGTAGGAATTCCGACAAGTCTTGACAAGAATTCGGCTCGTATGATTTTCGCCATGAACTTACAACAATTCTTATAAGTCTTTGCAGGCAATAAGCATCGTGATCCAGAAGTGATTAGCAAACAGGCTCGTCCCAAGTCTCGATTGGTTGTCTATCCGGCGTGAGCACTCATTTTTTCTTTACATTGCACGCTCTTATCAGACCTGCGAGAATTCGTTTAGGATCTCATATCAAAACCGCCTCATCATGTGCGCGCGTGCCCATGGTTTTTGTGCCCACATTTCAAATGCGAGTCAATCAGATTTCAGCTTCGGCGGGAACAATCATCCATTATTTGGTCTTTCAATTTAAACATTGACGGATTTTTTTCCGTAGCGTCCTTCATAACTGAGAAAATGATTGAACGTGGATCCATAGAAAATCAAGCGAGCCAAAGAATTCTTTGTAGAAAAAGAAATTTGGTCGACCGATACAATCGCTTTGAAGGTACATACAGGTAAGTGAATTACGAGAGCAAACAATAATCAGTAAAAACTGGTACCACTTTTGCATGCAGGTCCTAACTATCTGATAATGTATGGAATCGAGGACAGAAAAGCATTTATCGCTGGAATCGGCAACAAGCATCTTTTTGAGCCACCCCTACTGATACCACGTGTCATAGATTTTTTCATTTAGTAAAATAGCTCACAATATTTTACTTTCCAGGTGACACGTAACAACCGAATCTACAGGATACTTCAATCCATTGGACAGCTCACCATTCTGTCGCATTCAGGAACCAAACGAACACTCAGGTCAGTACATTTTTTAATCAAGCGTTCATGTGGGCATTGTGTGTTGGGATTATCTCTTGAGGTTTTTAAGGTAGTGTAAGGTAGGGGGGCTGTATATGTATATTTTCCTTGTGCACAGCGAGAGGTTGCAGAATGTTATCTCTTGAGGTTTTTAAGGTAGTGTAAGGTAGGGGGCTGTATGTATTTTCATTGTGCAGAGCGAGAAGGTTGTATCGTGCAGAAATGTGCACAATAAGAATATATAATTGAGGATTTGAGTTAGTGCCGAATCTGGATCGAGACACTGGATCAGGTATGAAGCAGGATCTGGCCTAGGGTCAGATCTACCGATGCTGCTACAGGTGAAAAAGTGAGCTGTAGCAGGTGAATGTTGTTTAGCAGTAAGTTCGCCTGCTATTCTAGTCTAAGTGAGATTTAGTGAGGAAGTAAGTGAGGCTTCTGAGTGAGGGCGCCTGTTGTTTCAGGTACAGGATGTGGTGAGCTTGCTGATCGAGTAAAATTCCCTCTTGGTCCAGCTAAAAAAGAAAGATTGCGGGGGAAGGGAGTAATTTATTGTATTGTAGGGTTGAGAGGCAGTATATATTCTCATTGAGCAGATGCACAGCGAGAATGAAGTGTGCAGTAATGTGCGGAAGTTTGCATTGTGCAGAAATGCGCATGATAAGAATATAAATAATAATCTGGATCGAGACCCTGGATCAGATCTGAATTAGGATCTGGCCTAGGGTCAGATCTGCCGATGCTGCTGTTGGTGAAAAATTGAGCTGTGGCAGGGTGTGTGTGCATAATATCTGCAGTATGTGCAAATATATACACAATTTAACGTCGCAAATTTATTGTAATATAATATTTTTCTTTTCAGGTGACATCAAAAGCAGATTTACGAGAGGGAGTCGATGGACTCTTGCAAGGCGGACAGCTCTCTATTCCATCGCATATTGCAATAGAAAGCCTAAAAGAATTCCGTGTGCGACTAGTAATGCTAATTGTGTTATTTTTATCATTCTGTTATTATTATTATGTTTACTATTTTGGTGCAGAGCAATGACAGTTGAAAGTATCGCGTAATGGGAACTGCTTCGAATCCTTGTAACAGCTCATGAGTTCACAAAGTAAAATTGTTGAAATGGAAATGAAATAACGTCGTCAATTAGGAATGAGTGTGTACAGTATAGCTACGTTTAGCTAGCAATGATGGCACTTGGGCGCTTTGCATCTACGCGAGAATAGTGAAGTATACCCATCTATGCTACAGTGAGGGCATAAATCTGTGTTGGTCGACTGCATGCAAATGATTTCAGATTCGATTTTGCCTCATTATTTTTTGAATCGTGATACTGCTTCGTTCGGTAGTAATGTCTCGTTGGCGGCATGTTTGCCCTTGCTGTTTCGAGGTAATGAATATGCAAACGATGAGCTGCTGATCGAAATGTGAAGAAATATATATATGTAAATATTAAAAAACTAGTCTCGATTTCAAACAAGAGGTTTTGAAGTTCTATTTTCTATTAGTCTATCCCATTAGTTCTAGTTTTCTAAGATAAATTGTGGTATACCGTTCAAGAATGCTGTTATTCAGGAACAAGATCGGCTTACTCAGCATCTAAAAACATGCTCGAGAAGAAAAGCAAAGGGACTATCAGTGGAAGAGAGTTCGAACACTGCGGATGAGAAAGCGCGGGCTGCTGTTCGTTATTCTGTAATCTCTGCACTAGAGCTCGCCAATACCTGCAGCCAACAAAATCCTGCTCATCGATACGAGCTGATGCGAGACCGATTACCAAAGTCTGGTTTCCACATTACTGATCAGGAACTGGTGGATGATCTTGTTAAAGCGTTGGGAAATGGAAGCGATCAAGGACAGCTAGCAAGTGTGGCATTAATGGAAGGGCAGCAACACAGTGCAGACTTGACGGCAGCGCGAGCAATTAATGATGATGGTGATACTGAACTGAACACATTATTGAAAAATGCTTAACAACCAAAGATCGTCGATCATATGGGAGGAGTATCACTAAAGGAAGGAAACGCGAAGTGGAAAATGCAAAAAGAAGGACTTTATCGACGTGTTCACGCAACAGCTGCAATTCTGATTCGATTTTTGTACCATGAAGGCAAGCAGGAAAAAGGAGACAACATCAGCAGGCAAGGTCATAAATACGTTGCTAGAAAGCTAGCCTTTGTGTATAAGAAGAATCAGCTACCTTTGAATCACTTGGATTCGGATGAGATATTAGCGAAAGACCTGACTCGTGGCCGGATCTTGGCATTCACAAACGCACTGGAGAAATGCGATGTTAAAGGTAACACGTTACGATGCATTGTCCGAAGCATCCAGACCTTTCTTAATTGGATAAGTCACTTTGGAAAAATTGATGATGTCAACACGCTACAGTTGATTAATCGGGCACAAGGTGCCATGAAGCATGTAGAGAAACGCGCCCTTAGAATCATACGCAAAGAGGGTCTCGCCAAATCTCTAGAGAAGTATCGAATAAAGAGAAGCAAGCTAATTATTACACTGTTCATCCCACTCTTGACTCCCCAAAACTGACAGAGCTGCTCCAACTATTTCGTGCGTGTCGAAGGTTCCTATTGCCTGTGCTGCGACCGCAGGTTGGAGCTGCCGTTCCTGGCGCTCAAGTTCTTGCTGCAGTGCTTGCAGTTGGTGTTGACGCAACTCTGCAGCCTCTTGGTCCCACTCGATCTTTTCCTGGCTCGCTAAATCTGGCCAAGTTACGACGGTCATCATGCACGGTTAGGCAAAAGTGTCGGCCAGCCCCATACCCAAATAACAGTTCGTCAGGTACAACGAAAAACCTGTTAGTTTAACACAGGTTTTTTGGTGTGGTTTAACGGACCGTTAAGCTTCCTGAATTGATTTCTCTTATCGTTTAAGAATCGATACGATTAGAGGATTCCGTTTATTATCGATTCGAGCTTCTTGCATCGTTCAATGCCCGAGAAACCAGGGTCGTGCATAAACATGCACCACGCGTGCAGGAATATGCACGCGTGGTTTTACATTCAGACAGACACGTGTTTTAATATATCAAAATATTCTATTCCACCCGTAGATATCGCTAGTGTCGAGTTCACCTCGATCAGCTAAATGTTTTCTCAAAAACAAAATATCGAAACTTTTTGCAGATGTTTTCGATAGGAAAAATGCCGCTTGCTCATAATCGAGTTCAATCGCGAATATCTGTTGAGATCTGTTGGGCGCTTTCGCTGTTTGGTTTCTAGCCTTTGGCTAGTACATGGTTGGCTGAAGCCTCCTATAAGCCTTAGCCTAAGACTAAGCCCAAGCAGTGGACCAAACAGCAAAAGTGTGTTCGCCATGTTTTGTAATATGCAAAGTGCTGAGTGCTGTATACGGCCCCCTGGAGGCTGATATTTCAAGGGAAAATAGAGATTATTTTTCATAATTTCTATCGAATTCAGCGCCTAAAGTTGACCTAGAAATGATGTTTCCATATTTTTAAAACAAATTTTACACTATTTTGATGTCCAAGTGCCGTATACGGCCCTCTGAGAGCTGAAATTTTTGAAAATAAAAATTTGGGCCTTTTCAAAGTTTTCAATTAATTTAGCGTTAAAAATTGACCTAGAAATGCTGTTATTGTTTCTCTTTGGTAATATTTTTGGTGTCTCCATTTTGAAGTGCCGCATACGGGCCTCTGGGAGCTTGAACCGCGGAAAAAAAATTTTCTAGCAATTTTCACACTTTGCACAAGACTCAGCGTGAAAAAGTAGCCTAGAAATGTTATTTTCAATTTTTGTTTGAGAATTTTATTTCATCTTCGTGTCTAAAATGCCGTGTCTAAAACGGCACTTTTTTGTCAAAGGAGATAATAGGCAAACATTTAGACGGGTTCAAATTACCTTTTAAAGAATGAGAGAGAGGGGCCTAACGTGACTTTTTGCGCTCTTTTTGATAGGATGTGGTAAAATTTGTTCGGTCAAACGGTTGACGGAAAAATTTATATTCTAATTGCCTGTAAAAAAATTTTAATCTCATGATAAAATTGCTCTTAAAGAGCTGAGACGAAGGGAACTAGGGAAACTTTTCGCGCTCTTTTTGATGGCATGTGTGATATTTCGATCGGGTCAACGGTTCATAAGTAAAAATTTTCAGAAAGAAGTTTGGGCTGGGTTTTGTTGCCCGTAGTGTTTCTTTTTTACGAGTTCTTTCATTTGCCACTGTGTCACGAATGTTCGATATTGGATAGAATGTCTGCCTTTGACACGATTAGCCAGTGTGACTAGAAAACCTTTTCACCATTGGGGAAAAGAGTTTCTTCAAAAACAATATTTCTCGGCTGAATCGATTGCGCTGAACACGAATATGATGAAGATTTTCGAGAGAAATTTTGCAGAGCACGTGCTAGAGTGCGGAAAGCAAAAAATTTGATGCCGCTCGCTCAAACGCAACCCTTCGTAAAACCATCATATTCGTGTTCAGCGTACGCGAATTAGGCGGTAGAGTTCGATTTCGAGTCAAAAACCTCAAATTTTGTAAGACTAAAAACTTTGGTGTTATTGGTGGCATTTTTTGCCATTGGTGAAAAATAATCAATTAGACTAAAGAATCTACATGTTTCTGGTCCAGATTTTTTTCAAGTTTCCATTAGTGTGAACAATCTTTTGCAATAGTTCGACGAACGCGAAGCCTTATTTTGATAGAATGAAAAATTTTTGCGGAAGGTTTTTTGTATATAACTTTTTACTTTTGTCAAAGCAAAATATATGAATGTTAGTGCGGCCTGCGAAAAAAAACCCTGTTTCTGGCGGGAACTCGTAAAACAAAACAGCAAAGGAGGCATGGAAGCAAGCAAAAAAGATGATGCTGTCCAATTTTTCAAGCACTCGTTCATATTGGTACACCTCCACTCCCCTCTCTGAGCACACCAGTTATCATCATAGAGCGGATACATCGTAGAATACAGTCGAAGCGTTGACTGCAATAGACAGTGCACTTCACTGCTTCCCACGATCAAATGCACCTAGGATATTACCGCAGATCGGTTTATGTCGGATCCCCTTATATCACAAGTACCCAAATAATAGTTGTATGTTAGCGGCGTACCAGACAACAAAAAGCAGGTGGATGACAAACGAAAAAAAAACAGCAGGGCCAACGACAAGATTGAACTTCTAACGAATGGCGCAGGTATCATTTATGAACAGACGCGTAAAGTCCTTCCACTGGCACTTGAAAAGCTCTCTCCCATGTGATCTGTAAGCAACCAAAAACAGCACATTATACCAACTCCGAATAGTATCAACAAAACGAGGCAAACTGAGAGGATCATTTTTCCGCTCACAGTTATAGATGAAAAACGTGCCCACAAAAGTCGCCGGTAGTCTCTGGTCTGAGATGTCCGTTGCTCCGTCTGCCAAGACAGAGAAACATTCAGTTGCATTTGAATTCTATGCTTTCATAGCCCTGCCATGCTACACATCGGCCCCGTGGTGTGCAATTGGATGTCTTTGCTTATGCTTCATTTCCGTGGTGCCAATGTTTGAACGGCAGGATGTAATATGGAAGATATACAGTAAACGCAGAACTAACGCTTTGACGGAGCAAAGCTGCAAGATGTACGCAAACCACAGTGATCCAAAATTTGAACGGCATGATGATCAAGAATGATCCATCTGGCTACTGGTTGGTCACATGTGCACCCACGGTTTTATGGTTCATAAGGAAACCGTAAGAACTAGCCTACTTATGTTACCGGCCTTGTTAGCTCGTACTGATTGAGCCAAAAGAAATACAGTCGAGTCCGCATAATATCACCAGCTCCGGACGGGAAGAAAATGTGACTATATCCAGGCTGTGACTAAAACCGAAGTTCACTCTGATATGACCAAAACTTCACTTTTATGCGTTTTACCGCCATTTTGTATCATTTTCATATATTTCTCGCGTTTTAAAAAACGAAACGCTTTTCAAAAGCTTTTGTGACCAAAGAAATCGAGATTATGAGGATCAGCCAGATCAAAGCTGAGGCATAAAGGTGTCATGCGCCTCCATGCAAGCGTTTTATTGAGAGAAATCCTAGTTTTCGACGATTTTGCACATGTTCCAGACTAAGAGTGTAATTGTGACGCTTTTTTAATTTTTATCCCGACTGGACAAGAAATTTATGTGACAATAAGCGGACTGGGCCAAATTCAGCGTGGTAATAAGCGAACTCAAAATACACACAAAGTAAAGGGGGGAAAATTCTGGGCTTCGAAAACCTGTGATAATAACTGGACTATGACATTATCCGGTGTGACTATAAGTGGACTCGACGGTATACAATTTCTATCGACTTGAAATTGATTTTCTAGGGTATATTAGATATTTTTGTGTCTTGATGGCCAATGATTGCAAAGATCTCTGCATAATATTTGTGTTGATCTCTTCCAATTTATGACAGTCTTTAAAAACATTCAAGACTTGGCTGATAGTATCGCAAAACTTGTTGAAATTCCCTGTCCTGTTCTCGCTGTTTTATTTGGATTTTTGCTGGTTTTGACTATTTTATGTAGCAACGAAAGTAACACGAAATTTTTCACTCATCAAACAACCATTTTTTCTTGAACGTTCTTGGTGAATCAACACAGCTGAAAACGTACCCTGATCAGTGCCGCTTGAAAACATCAAAGTTTTAGTTCGTCCTCACATTTTTATTTGAATTTCTGAATTTCCCGCAGTATTCTACTCACCTGCGGGCACTGTGCTCCATGCAAATTTACTGCGGCCGCTCGTCCGCCTCTGCCTGGGATGGTTTTGCTCTGGGCCGGTGCTGCAGGTCGCTCAGTGCATTCCTTCTTCCTCTTTTTTAAAAGTCCAAATTTCTCGTCCCTTTGTTTGCCCGTCATTTATTCACCGCTATCGCCGCTATCACACAGTAAAAACTTTGACGTTTCTGTGTTTTATTTTGACTTGCAATAAGAATCGTCTTTAATTCCAGCGTGGTGGTGCGCCTGAATACAATTCGATTTCGCGTTTTGCCAAAAATTTTGCCCATCTAAATCTGCGGGAATGAGCCAGCCCTGGACCAGGTACGAATAAAAAATAAAATATGCCTATAATTTTATGCTTTTTAAGAGAATCTTTTTTCAGCGGTGTACGCAATTGAGCTTCGTCCAAAAGCGTGTAACGTTGCTTGCTTCAGGCAAACCTATACTTCGACGGCGCCGTAATTCGAGGGCAGCGCTGTGCGGCGCCAGGATGCACCGCGCTGTCCTCGCTAGAAGCTGGCGTGGAAAATAAAAAGGCGCAATACTGCGCTGGGCAACGGCCTTAAAGGCGCATTTATAGTCGACAAAATTTCTACTCCTACCCCTAGGGTAGGTGTAATTGCCATATACTTAAGCGTGTGCTATTACTCCTACCCTAGGGGTAGGTGTAGAAATTTTGCCGACTATAAATGCGCCTTAACCGACGCAGTTAACAAACATCAGGAAAAAGACACGTGATTAACACCCTGAGCGCGAGAAATAAGAGAAGCCGGGAGACTTCCTCCATATCTTCCAGATCCCAGTGCGCGTCAAGGCTCATTTATACTGGCCACCGAGTTCGCGCTAAGGACAGAGTTGTCTTCCAATCTGTCACCGAGAGGGTTTCACACTGCCTCCAGAGTCCCTGATCCAGAGCGCACTGTCCTGCGCTTTCAGAAACTAGCTAGGGTATAGTGCAAACAGTTACACTGTGTGAAATTTTTTAAAATTTAATTACGCACTTGTTTTGTCCAATGAAAAAATTTCGTTGAAGCTGGACCAATACGTTTCATTAACTTCAGTCAGGTTCTTTATAGCGTTTGGTACGATTTCCCACTCGCTTCGCCGCCTAACTAGACTTTTCATGACCGAAAGTTTTTCGTTCAAAGTATCAACTTGCTTTCTCGCGCATTTCGACGAGCGTTTTTCGGAGCTTTGCATGGAATTGAATTCGTTTCATTCATATTCTCGGAGGTCAGAGCGTACGTAGGAGGCGTGTAAGTTGAGATTGTAAGTTGTGTTCTTCTAAGACACGGTCATCTAGTTTCGAATAGCATCCGGAAAATGAACACGAGTGGACAATAAACACAACGTTCCGGTAAGTACAGCAGCATAAAAGCGGTGGTCAAACTGACTTAGATGATCATGGAATCTTCACTTTCATCCCAGCTACGAGCTGACTGTCAATAGCAGCGATTTTCTGCTAATTTCCGACAAAATTGTCCCCGATTATCAGCTTCTGGTAAGCGTTAGCGTCTTTGACCGCAGGCCCTGGCTCGTGAAATAAAACTGCGCAGCGACGGCAAATTGGTCGTGTCCTCCCCTCGCTAAGACGTCCATCAGATTCACATCAGTCAAAACCATAATGCAGCTGTGGCCGAAATTTGCAGAGGTAAGAAAAACAGCTCCTTTTCTCTGACCCACCCACCAATTACTGTCGTTGCAGGAAGATGTCAGAAGAGGATCATTGCATTTTTTTCTACTGCAGGAGGGTACAATAAACGAAGGTATGGCTCACAATTCGTTCCATTTCCGCCATCATTACTTGGCCACGTTTCAGCCGAGAAAATACAATAAGATTTAACCCTGATCACGAATTGTGTGGTGGTGATTTAAAGGTCTTTCTCAATTCGACGGCCTATCCCACCATCTCGAACGTTGTCCAGAGTCGACCATCCCGACTTTTTTGACCGTACACACACCTGCGGCCTGGTACGGCCGTACTGTATCATACCGTACAAGCCTAGCCGTAACAGCCAATAAAAATTTTGAAAATTTTTTAAAAGAGATCTTATAGATATTTTAAGTAAGGCTTTCTAATTCTGGAATGTATATCGAAAATTGTCATGCCCAATATATTTATCTACTTCTTCGCTGTGAACAGTTTGATCGTCTGGTTTTAATATACAGTATTTTAACCAATAACAGCAATAAAGTATGAATAAGAGCCCAAAATCCTTGACTTCAAAGAGATCTTCACTCCTTTAATATCGCAGATTACCAGAAATCCCTCGGCTTCACCGTGCTACTGTACTTATAGGCTCAAAGACTCGAACTCGAACACGAACTCATGATCCACAACTCCAATGATTAGAGACCGTGGTTTAAATCTGTGCCGCGACCATGCTCATACTATAGTAGATCCAAAAGCCTCCTGTTTCGATGTCTTTCGCAGAGATGGCGACAAAATTTTTGAATAGGATGGATGGGAAAACATTGCAGGAACCATGTGATAAAATTTGATCAACATTGGGTCTCGTAACCAGCGCTTAGAAAAATTGAAGGCAAGGACTTTGGTCTTCCATGTGCAAAACTATAGCACAGCAGGCGCCTTAAATGCAGCAACAGCGACTCCATGAATGACCACACATCAGTTAGAGAAAGCAGCTTTCTTAGCAGCACTTGGTATAATTCATAAGTATCACAGCTCCACAGACAACGTACTAGCATGCGGACTATTAGATAATGGGCTCTGCGAGTAAATGCTTGGAATTTTGGTCATTTTTTTAGATTGGTTCTCCAACGATGGCTCTGGAATATAAGCCAGCTGCTAGATTTATTTTCTCTCCATAAAAGTTGGCCGCTTCGAAGCGACTGAATGTACCCAAGCAGATAACCAATACCCAAATTACCCCACTCATATCGATCAAAAGCACTACAGTGAAGCAATCGTCCATATAGTTATCACATCGTTTTGTTTTCATGTGTTTCTAATCGTAAAGGATCGCTGTCCTGCATAAAGCATCCGTTTCCGACTGGTTTATGCCGCGCTTCGCATCTTTGTGCATAGAGAAGGAAATGTTTCCCACAAGGACTGCGCCTCTGAAAGACGCAAGGACAGATTCTTGGTTTCTGAGAACGCAGGACAGTGCGCTCTGGATCAGGGACTCTGGAGGCAGTGTAAAGCCCTCTCGGTGACAGATTGGAAGAGAACTCTGTCCTGAGCGCGCAGTCATAGAGAACTCGGTGGCCAGTATAAATGAGCCTTGACGCGCACTGGGATTTCGAAAGATATGGAGGGAGTCTCCCGGCTTCTCTTGTTTCTCGCGCTCAGGGTGTTTATAACGTGTCTTTTTCCTACTGTTTGCTCACGGCGTCGGTTGAGGACGTTGCCCAGCGCAGTATGGCGCCTTTCAATTTTCCACGCCAGCTTCTGGCGAGAACAGCGCCGTACATCCTGGCGCCGCACAGCGCTGCCCTCGAATTACGGCGCCGTCGAAGTATAGGTTTGCCTGAAGCATGGAACTTTCCATGGTTTAGGCCCATTAGTCTAGTCCCACTGGCGCCGACCCACCGTGATAGGAGTAGGAGATGAATAGTCAGTCCAGTCGCCTCAATATGGTCACGTGATCTATGAAACAGTTTAGCGAATCATTATCATTGCCACATTCATAAAAATGACAAAGACATTTTCACTAAAAACTTCCAGTGAAACCAATCTTGGGCATTTTCCATATTTCTAAATAGCAAGTCGTATTGTCTATAATTTGAGGCGAATCTTTTATTGCTTTTCAGAAACATGAGTTCCAACTCGTAGTTAAACGCTAATGTGGTGGGTGTCGTTCAACTCAATGTTCGTCACGATGCCCAATCTGAGACCACCTACCCCTTCTGATATTTTTTCCAAGACGGTTGCTCCGATTACGGTAGTTCTCTTAAACCAAATTTTGGCAGTGTTGAATACAATTACGGCGTGTCTGAAGACAAGATTGCTTTCGATCAAGGAAGGTGTATTTCTGATTCCAAACGTACTTGGTCCACGCCTAATAGTGAACATATGGCAATTTCGAATTCTTGAGATCGGTCAAGGTAGCGGTCACGTCTTTCTCTACTTATATCAACTTAACAAGCTCCGAGTGCTCGTTTTGGCTGACCAGGCCTTTTTGATGCTTTCGAAGCACGGAAGACAACTCCAATTGTACGGACAGGACGCGGTTCTGTTAAGATTTCGGTCAGTTTAGGAATTGGCCCTCTTCATCTTTAAATGAGTCAAGAAAACCTCCAGCAAATTGAAAAGCAAGAGGAGGAACTCGATACGAAATCGAGGCCTGTCGTTATTATTTACCCACAACCCAAACCGAACAAGCTACAGCACTACTACCAATGGCAAACGATGGCGTCAACTGTAGGAGCATCAGGAGTCACCTGAAATACTGCGAGAAAGCAGGCAGCTTTCGACCCTGTCATTGACGTCATCGACCAGTCGGTCAAAGCTAATAGAAGCGGCAAACGATGGAGCCTGACGACGATATATGGTAGGTCAAGAAGAGGTGCATTTGTGAGCTGGGTTCATATTTATCGAGCTGAGTATGACGTTTATGTCGCCTCTGATTGCACAAGACCATCAGGTTTTGTGCGATCGAATACACACAGCAGGTGTTGTGTATACTGTAGATGTACAGTATATTCATTTACTCCTCTTACTATAACCTGTTTTCTTTAGGAGCATACACGCCGCATAATGCCGCGTGTACATACATTCCCAAAGAGAACAGATAGTGAAAAGCACGCATCAAAATAAAGGTTGAGCACGTCTCTTTCACTTGTTCATTTCGGTATTTCATAAAGTTTTGTCATAAGCAGCTGAACCTGCGGCCCACCTCACTTTTACCGCGATCATTGGCTGCTAGACCCGCGTTCACAGTTTGAAAATTATCACGAATCACGATTATTCGTTTGATTCTGAACGAATTTGTCATGATCACTCAAGTATAAATTCATGTTTATCATGTTGAGAGCTATTACTTTTTCATTGCAGTCTCGAATTGTGTGAACGACCGTGAAAGTTTAACATATTAAAGCAACATGCAACAAGACCTATACAAACACATGACACAGTTAACATCATATAGTTTCACAGAAGAAATACATAATACGACATAAGATGACAAGTTTTAGCGCCTTGACAAAACGGCACAATATCAACAAGCATAGAGCGAGGGCGAATCCGGGAAAGTCCGGCCTGCACGGAAGTCATCTACCATTTCCTTTATTTTCTTGCCCAGTTTTCCATCACTCCTAATATGCTCAAACCATTCGCACACACAGCATACTTGATTAGATTTCTTTTTTAATAAGCGCGCTGATCGTTTTCTTTTTCGTTTATCCAGCGCCGCTGTTTCGGCCGTAGAATATTCCTTTGTATTCTGTAAAAAATTCGAGAACAAGCGTAACAGAATCGAACTGATAAACAAAATAGCGATGATGAAGAGCTTTAAGAATTTCGTAATCGAAACTTTGGATAAAATTGTTATCATTTTAGAATGATGATGCATGTTTTTTGTCTCTGCGACATCGAATTGTTATATACCCCTTCAAGGACATTTCAACGCAAAAACCCTCTGTATAGCGCCCCCGAGACCTCTGTGCTTTGATTTGACACCATCCCAGAGGTCGTATGAGAATTAGGTGTCAAATACTTTAGCCGCCCGCGAAATAATTCACAATTTAAGAACCACTGCTTCAAAAATTTCCCATCGGCGAAATAAACGCCTCACAGTCATACAGTTTTGCTTACTTTTTAAAAAAATGTTAACAAACAGTTTTCGGTCACATGTTTTCACCAATCATGACATTTATTCGACGAAAAGATCCTCTGAATCAATCATCTTCGTCGAAGTCAACATTACAAAGTAAGCGGCTAAATATCTATTGTAAGACTTAAGAAAAACTGGCCCGATCTTTTTTATTCGATAGGTTTTGGGTAAAGGGAGCGCTAAACAGAGCGGTTTTTCATCTTGGCCCTTACTTGTTGAATAAAATAATTTTAAAGCTATTAAATCACCAAATTTCTTCTTTTTTCGGCCGCGCACACCCAGCCGCGGCGAGAGGATTACTGTAGCCAAACTGTACACAGGGTATAGGCGTGAAGGAGCCGTGTGAGGAAAAGGAGAAGAAAAGCCCAGAAAAAAACATAATGCAAAATTTTTGAGCAGTGAGAAACTGAAGACTATAGGTGAAATATTGTGCAATTCAAGGAGGCTTTGACTGTTCCCCCTGTTCTGCCCAACAAGAATGAGCAGACCTTTGCTGTTTCAGGCCTCAAGCTTGAGTCAGAAAAAAAATTTTGAATGTTCCGCGGGGCGATGACCCCCTGTTCTGCCTGCCTGGCAAGATTGTGCAGGCACCAGCTACCATTGTTGTTTTAGACCACTCCTTTTTCCGCAACCTCCTGAAATAAAATTTCGCAAAAACCCCTTTTTCGGATGTTTTACTTGGCATAAACTCCCCTTGGGCAAACGGCTCGCCATGTCTTCTAATCCCCCCTTTCGGAAAGACAATCAGACTAAGTCAGCGATGTTGCTTTTACAAGTACGTCTCGACTGATATGACTGTATTCCTGATCGTAAGAATATCAAACCTAGTATATGCAGGCTCTACTTACACAGTCTTCAGTCTTCCATCCTCCTTTTCAAGCAAGAAAAAAGAATCATCTTGCCTTTCTAGCCTCGATTGCAATTTTTCCAAACTCTTGCTCAATTTATCTTGAGGCAACGTCTTTCACAGTTCTCAGCAACTCAAGAAAGGCAACAAAGATCAACTTCAGATTCCCTTCTCAAAAAAGTCATTTTTTTGATAGCCAAATCGATGGCAAATGTACTCCTCGTTATTATCATCATCTGCGCTTCTTAAGCTGCCAAGAATCTTTGAGCGTCGTGATGGCATTCTCGACTTCTTTCTTGCACTCCATCAATTTTTCAATTTGTTGCATGTTCAAACTGACCGATTTTTCCGCATTCTTGGTGTCGCTAAAATAAGAAGGAAACCCCCTCCTGCAAATAAAAACCTGATTTTCTCATGATAATTGAATTAGTTAGTTTCACACGATTATTGCCACATGGTTCACATGGCAAAAATGCGTAATTTTGATATTGACATTGACTCAAAACTGATCTTTTGCAACAATTTCAGAAAAAACTCCACCTGGGCCAGGTTTCGCCAAGTTACAAGCAAAACAAGGCGCAAGTTTGAACGTTACAAGCTCACAAGCTACGAGTCCACAAGCGACTCGCGTTTCACCAAAGTGAATGATCCATTTGCAGATTCCGGTGTTACAGTGTAGGAAGCTGGCTGTGGCTTCCTCAGAGCTATTGCGAAATACGAAGCAACCCACGCTAGAGAGCAGTCTTTACTAGCCACCTAGCGGGATCACGCACGAAACAACCACACACGAGCACACACAAAGCAATAACTGACTGAGTCACTCATGAGACGGCACGACGCCCAGCTGACAGGAAACAGGAAACAGGCTAGACAGGCAGACTAGGGTGCGGCCACGGGGCCGCAAGCAAGATACTTGGCCATGTCACTGGCATACATCCAATAAAGATGGGGGTGTCTTCCTAACATAGAAAAGAGCACTCAAAGGCATAAGCTATGGCACTCATTGACATGGAATGATGCATTTCACAACAGTACACCCATCACATAGCTATCTTGCCAACCTCAGTGGACCTTCACTGTCCACGCGCATAAGCTCACTGGTCTAGCATAAAGCACAAAAGATAAGGCTCATAACGAACATCCTATCAACCACGACACCGATTAGACTCAATGAGCGGGGCTCAACTCAGTTCAAAACCTTCTACAAAGCTTACACACACTGGCAAGGCTCCAAATCAAAACATTTCACACATCAAAAATACCACCACAACACACCTCTGATCACCTCCACAATCACCACTTCTAACTCCTCACCAACAATCCACTAACCAAAATATCCATTCCACACACACATTATCCAACACCCATACCAACACTAACAGTACACCCATCACTGCTCGGCTTGGCCCTGAGCAGGATGGCTAAGACACGATAAGAGATAACGCACAAGGGCACTGATAAGATATGATAACACAATATAACATAGTCAAATACTGAACCTGCCAAAAATGACCTATCAAAATGCACGCTACCCACGTAAGGGCTATATATGGCGCACACGCTATGTACAGTGATCCCTATGGCCGAAAAAAATGAAAATGAAAAAGATAAGAAAAACACAACACACCAAACACACCAAATCCGATAACTTGCAGGCCCTGATATGGCGCTGCTACTGCTCTCCAACACATACGACTTACTCGCTACCCAATGGCGGCGGAGTGTACGAGGGCGATCGCACGCTCTCCGATCCATCGTCTTCCTCCATTTGTTCCTCCGGGTTTTCGTCCAATAATACTGTGTCGTCCAAAGCATCCTCCAAACCCACTGCAGCCGGGGGCTGAGGACGCTGACTTTCCTCCAATCCGGTATCCATAGACGTTGGTTCTTGCTGCACGTTAGGTCCAATATTTTCTTGATTCGCTTGCTGTTCGCGGGGCGACACACCAGACGGAGCACTTCGATCTTGTTCATTACCAACCGTCAAATATTTCTGCTGATAACGCTCCAAAATCGCTGTTGCTTCTGGCATGCCAATAATCAAAATTCGTGAAGTCCTAATCCATGAGCTGCAAATACAATGGCAGCGAATAATTATTCCAAAATTGGCGATTCAACATTACAATTCGAGCATTTGCAAGTAACCATTTCGATGACCACTGCAACCTTGATGCTTGATCGACAGGCAGTGGGGCCGCAGCAGAGGCACCGCTGTTCTCACAATAATCGAATTCATGCCATACTAGAAAATAGTGATGCAAATTGGAACTTATACGCAATCAGAATAATCAAAGATTTGACGCAAGGCAAAATAGAGCAATAATCGTGACGAAAATAAACTGTTCGATGCAAAACTACTGGGCGGATTCGATACGATAGGCGATGATACTCAAATACTCGAAATACTGGGGCGAAAATTCGACGAAATAGCAAAAAGGGCAAAATGGGGCGAAAAAACATTCTACTTTGACGAAAAACTTCTTACTCGGGACGAGAGACAAATTTAGACTATGGCTATGGACTGGAAGCATACTATAGGGCTCGAAAAGTAGCTCATACATAAGGCATCAGGGCAAATTTCTAATAAACAGGTAACTGGGCATGACTAAGGTAGGACGGGCTTGAAATACTCATAAACATAACAAAACTATCAGACAACACGCAAAAAATAGCTACTCGACACGCCTCGTAGTCAATAAACAAACAAAAACTCGGCCAACCACTCTGGCTGGCTGCGCACATCCACAGTGCGCCTTGCGCAAATCGACGACACGGCGTCGATGCGCACCAAGACTGGCGCACACTGGCGACCAATCAGAATCGAGGGGCGGGGCCGACACTGCGCTATACCCCACCCCACGACGGCTATGAGCTATGAATACTGGGCTATCGACGAAAATACTTTGACGATGAAAACTTTAAGCTATGGGCAATAAGCTGACAATTAGCAGTAAGCAATGAGCAATAATGACGCAATTCGCAGGCGGGGCCCGACCGACGCGCTAAATGCACTGCAAATGCACTGAGAGACCAGAATCGCACGCGCAGCCACATCTGGCCTGGCCAGTACCAGATGGGCGCGCCCAATAGATCGACGTTGGCTAGTTCTGAGGCGACTTGATCGGCGCCAGCCGAGCGGGGCTTAACGAACAAAACACAAAGCAAAAACACACGCTATCTGACGCAGGCATCCGGCCGCTAGCAAAAGGGGCCGTGAGACACTCAAACTCTAGCACAAAAACAGGAAACTATGCGCTCGCACAAAACAAGGGCAAAAAGAAGAAACAGCTCATACGAGGCTATTTGTAACTTCAAAAAGAGGGCGTACATACTAGGCAAAGAAAGGCTAAGCTGAGGCGATGACGAAAACAGACGGGGTCCAGACACTTAGATAAATTATCAGTCACTTAGATAAAATTTTGACACAAAATATACCAACGAATTTTACGTGAAAAATTTTAAATACGATCTACCATGGGCTGGGCCCGAAGCCAAAACCCAAAAACACACGGGGCAAAATCGGGAGAAAAACCAAAATCAAGGGCATATCCAAGGGTGTCACAGGCTGGGCCTGAACACCATACCTCATCCATGTTCCATAGTCAATCCGAGATCACGTCAGCCGTCGACGTAGACGAGGCTGACGATTCCAAATTTGGGTCGGGCAATTGCTTGTCTTGACGAGCCAGTTCCTGATCGGCTAACTCAATGGCTTGCTTGTTATCCTTTCCAGAGGTGCTGAATGACGATCGATATTCATGATAATCGAACACTTTGCCTCTGGCGGCAGCAAATAGACGATTCGAACCAGTGAAAAATCGCACAGCTCGCTTACTCTCATTCCATCCTTTCGACTGACGAATCAATTCGGCATCCATCGAATCTGGTGACACGATCACCGCTGGGAGCGGATGCCGACTATCCGAATAATAAAAAACCCATACCAAACGTCCTGGTGTAGCTAATTTGTCTGGCAAAGGCTCGGCCATAATCGTTTTCTTTCCCAACTTGATTCTCTTCTTCCCTTGCTTGGGCGATGACACTTCGTCTTTCTTCTGCTGTTCCGGTTCCTTTCGCAGGCCTGGGGGGCCATGAGCTCTCGCCGTCGGCATACTGTAACCGCTCGGCTCGTTCGCCACTTTCGCTTTCAAACGCGCACTTCGACGAACTGCTGGCATAGGCGACTTACTCATAGCAATGGCTGATTTCCTCGATTCTATTTCTCCATCCGATGACGGGTCTGACTGGTCTTGAGATGGGACCATCGTCGCATCACTGTCGATTTCTGAATCACTGGACTCCAAAGCACTCGTATTCTCGCGATCTTCATCATACGTAGGATGT
>JASANH010000845.1:0-56476 GCA_030248295.1 Mesodorylaimus sp. YZB2_4
GTTCAGCCCAGAACTAATTTTTTGCAGGCACCAGCGAAAAGTTTGATTCCAGTTTTTTCGTCTGGAACCAAGCTGAAGGGCTCGACTCCTTCAATTTCAACGCCTCGTTTGACCCCCACGCATCAAGGCAGCCGATGTTACACGCCTCAGAAAAGTGTCGTCAAGGTGGGTTGGTGGTCCGCATTCTAGAGAGATCGAATCTAACTTATTCCTTGCAGGAATCGAGCGGAGAAGCCCGTGATCGGTTGCGTCAACAGCTGGCATCGGCGACGGCAAAGCGAGAAGAAATGTTAAAACTGAAAATCGAAGAACAGAAAAAGTAAGCATTTTCTTTTTGTCTCGAGAAACATAACTAAGAAATTCTTTTTTTAAGGAAACGGGAGGAACGTGTCATGAAAGTCGCTCAGCAACGATTGGTTCAGAAAGCCAAAGAGGATGAATTGAAGCGGAAAATTGAAGAAAAATACAACACGCCTGTGGTTGATGTGGAAGAAAAGAGAAAACTGCGGTGAGTAATAATATCAGTTTCTAACATGGACGGAATCCACACTCCTAAATCCCTGAAGATCAGAGATTCAGGGAAAAACAGTATTTCTGCTCAGAAGGAGAGGCTGTATCTTTGCCGAAACGCAAAATCCAAGATCAGGGGACTGATTTTCGCCTCTACTTTTTGTGTGCTATAGGGTATCTCCTTTTTTCGTTTTGAATTCAGTCTGCATTCATTTAATATCCAGCCTTTTTTTTAAATTTATCCGTGCATGCTATTTTTACGATCTCGAGGGGCTAGAGCTGTGACAACCGATCAGACCCCGTTCTTGTAAATGCATTCTCAAGCACCCCGAGTTCGCTTATGTTTTGGCAATACTTTTTGGTTTTCAGGCCCCGTTATCCTGAAAGCGGAGGGACGAAAAAGCCAGACAACGAACGGGCTCAGTTTGTCGAGAAAGAGAAAGTCAAGGTAAGCTAACCACGGTGCCCTGCCATTGTGCCAGCCTCACTTTGCTTATTTCAGGAAAACGGACGTCTGGAACGGGAAAAAGAAGAATTGCAACGTGTGGAAGCCAGGGAACGGCGGGAGCAGTCTTGTGTCGTCTCGAAGGTGACTACGGAAGTAAGTGACCAACAGGTTTTTGAGGGCAATTGCTGATAAAGCTTGTTTCCCAGGCCGCAACGACAGCCGGGCTGTCGGATAATCGTCAGCCGTCGACGCACCCGGTAAGTGTTGATTGGTGAGAAGGCATGCCTGGGGGGGGGTTCAAGAGGGGGCACCAGTAGTCACTAGGGATAGGTCCCGATCCCGTCGGGATTTGACCCCTCCCGATCCCGCTAGGTACACTCTGATGCATCGTATATGCGATGAAGAGGCAGCAGCAACATCAGCTCAAATCGATGAGAATGATAGCAACACTGGATTTGCTTATCCTTGGCTGACCTTGCTGAATGTGTATCGAAACTGCAAATGTACTCGGAAAGGTACTTAGAAATGGAGAAAACACGATTAGGAATGTGTTGAAAACAGGTGAAAATATGAAACTTTGTAGGAATGTGTTGAAAACAGGTGAAAATATGAAACTTTGAAATCTGAACAATTGGCATATTCAGAGTGAAGGCCGGGAATTTAAATTGATTGCCAGTACTGTAGTAGTGAAAATTTCTAAAAGCGGTTTTTTTTTCAGAAGTCGGCCGTTTTCAATGAGCCACAAGATAAATCGATTGTGAAATTGACATCGGGCAAGTCGTCGATCACTCGCGAGACTTACAGCGTTGCTCAAGCCAGCAAATCGACTCCCAATCAAAGTGGAGTCGATGAATCGTAAGTTTATGCCATTTGAGAGCCAGTATTTGAATTTATCTGATGCATTGCAGGTACGACATGACCCCTCTGAGGAAGATGAAGCCGGCAACAGCGACCAATTACGACATCAGTGATTTGCGGTCGTCGGACGAAACCGACGATGAAGAACATCCGCGCAAAAAAATACCGGCTTGGGCTCAAGGTATGTACTCGGGGGGGGGGGGGGGGTCACAAAATAAAATAGTTTTATCCAGCAAGTTTACATGAGACTTTTGACTCAGCTTCTCCCTGAGTGCATGATTACAGGACAGAGACTGACTGAGTCAAAAGTGCCCTGTAAATTCGATGGATATGCGAGGGAGGGAAGGGCCCTTGAAATGTCAAGTTTTTCTCATAATCATGGGCAAAAATTTTTTAACATTAGGCATTTATGTTGACTTAGTGGCAGTGCAGAATCATTTATTTTTTATGGTTATATATGGCCCAGCTACTTATCGTAATCTGGGGAGGGGGTAATGGCCATAAAAACTGAGTATTTGGGGCGATTAGTGGAGACATGTCATGTTTGTGACATGACATGCTTGACAATCATCTTTTCCCCGGATGGGAGTCGAACCCTCCTCTGCAAATGTCCGGAGGCAGACGCTTGAACCATTGGGCCACGACCCTGGCTCTGGTGAAATGCAATATACTGACCGTGCTGGCAAATCAATCGGTCGGCCTGATCGAATCGATGGCTCATGACTAGAATTGTGCCATGGGCCACACGACAGCGCCCAGATATTTTTGGAGAGATTTTTTGGGCGTAGGTCATAGTCGAAGGCGTGTATGGGCCAAGGGGCTGGAATGTTATAAAAATTTTGGATTGAAAAACACTTTTTTCGTTTCTTTTCCTGAGCCTAAGAAAAGTTCAGTCTTTGGGACACTGGCCTTTGCTAATGGCATATGTTATCTCGAGGGTAGAGAAACAGGCACAGGGCCCCACTCCAGTCGGTCCTCCTCTCCCCATGGCTGACACCATCTTTGCTCTTCTAGGTGGTCTATTGAAAATGGCCCTGACTCAGCAGTACTACAGTCCGCCAGATCTGGACGATTTGTTCGGTGTGGTCGAGATGCCGGATTTGTCGGCCATGTTCACTTTTCAACGAAAAAGGTTTCACAAGCGGACGTCGTCGGCCAAATGGGATTCGCCGATTCACCCACACGCTTCTGTCGGCAAATGAGAGTGATTTAGACGGGCTGGTTTGAAAAAGTTTTATAGACCTGATTTTTTCGCTTTTTTCCATATTCTGGTGGGATTAGACGAGTTCTGTATATAAAATTTTTTTATTGAGAAAATGATTTTTCAAAGTAAAGCATTTCGGGGGTTCCAATTTGGCGAGAACACCAGGTCGTGTTTGAATAGTCGGACACCGCATGTTCCACGTGATGTTCTCTCCAGTGTGTGGTAGGCCTGTGATCCAGCTGTCATCATGTGATATCTGTAACAAACCTGCGGCCACACCTTTATCTCGCAAAATGTTTAGTCGGGATAGAGCACAGAATTTGCTTTGTTACATATCACGTTAGCCAACTTTGCACTCACCCCCCCCCCACTTAGCACGACACAGATAAGGAAATCACGTGAAATACCTGGCAAAATGATGGCCTCAAAGTCACCGAATGCTCACGCCCTGGGGACTAGACTCGGGCTGCCAGCCCAATACAGCCCGCTAACTGAAATGCCCGTAAGGTTATAAATCTAACCCGCTTTGAAACATCGAGGTGACAGGTCCTCGGTGCAGCGCTACCTGGCGTTAGACGGGGTAATACACTTGCAATGGGCATAGCGAAGAGAAAGGAAGCCAATGCTTACTCAGTCCATGAGATTCGGAAGGGTTGGGTTGAGGAGAAGGAAGATTCGATTTGATGATGAGAATCTTGCCTTAATTCGAATGTTTGCACTGCATTTTCTGATTTGATCGCACTGATCGACTTGATCAAACTGATTGATTGACTTGATCAGACTGACCGATTTGATCAGACTGATTGATTTGATCAGACTGATTGATTTGATCAGACTGATTGATTTGATCAGACTGATTGATTTGATCAGACTGACTGATTTGATCAGACTGACTGATTTGATCAGACTGACTGATTTGATCAGACTGACTGATTTGATCAGACTGACTGATTTGATCAGACTGACTGATTTGATCAGACTGACTGATTTGATCAGACTGACTGATTTGATCAGACTGACTGATTTGATCAGACTGACTGATTTGATCAGACTGACTGATTTGATCAGACTGATTGTTTGATTTGATCAGACTGACTGATTGATTCGATCGGAGGCACCAGTCGATAAGTGGCTGCCATCACAAAGGCATTGATGCTGCATGATTTCCTGTGGTTGCTTGACTGAGCACCAAGTTTCGTCCTGTGGAGGAAGTCCTGTCATAGAAGTCCTGTGATGTAAGTCAGTGTTGTACCAGGGTGGCCGTGTGGCAAGCCGTCTCAACCAGGCCTTGGTCAACACCCGAGATCGTAATCAGCTGCTATCCGAGAGATGCGGGTTCAATCCTCCTCAGGGACAACCCTTTTCCATGCCGACTGTGTCTTCTGGCAGGCCTTACTTCGGCAACGAGCAGGCAATCAGAGAGCGAGTCAAGGAGGAAACGTTCGAAAATGACATAGCATGGCATGGCCGTCAATTGTGTGGATATATCGGCTGATTTGGATTGGATTCGACTGTGGTGCAGGATATTCACAGCAGTCGGCGCATCGAGAATGCATGTTTACTGCCTTCAATACGGTCCTGGGTTGTTTATTATAAATAGAGCAGATGTTGCTTCTGATTAGCTATGATATTTTGTGAAATGATGGGCTAAGAGATGACGAAATTTTAAATTACCGCACAAATGAGACTCAATAAGACATATTTTGATTTTGAATGTCAATTTTTCATTTTTTTTACAGCTTTTCAAGAGCGACTTAATAATTTTCTTGGCCTTTGATAATATTAATTGATACTTTTCATTTTTTCTCAAAAACATGTCATTTTTATATTTTCGATTCATGGCTTGATAATTCCCTCAATTTGGACCCGCGCTGTGGCACACTGGTTAGTATGCTCTACGTGAATTCGAGAGGCTCCGGGTTCGAATCCCGGCGGGGGTAAATTATTGTACAGAGTCTATTGTAAAAGTGGGTGGCCCACGCATGGTTGCTTCATCACACCCCGTGGTGTATTGGTAGCACGCTCGACGCGTAATGCGCTAGTGGGTCATTTTTCCATCACAAGTTAAAAGTTTTTCAAAAACTGACAATTTCTTTCAAAAGCTCAAGCTGCTCGTGAGTGGGTAGACATGTACAACAACAAAATAGAAATGTTAAAGATGTTGCTTCTCCCTTGAGCGCACAATCATGCGCTTGGATAATAAAAAAGCAAAAGATGTTCAGGGTTTCAGCTGCGCAGCTCTAAAATGGCGGGAAATTTGAAAAATTGCTGTGCACTTTTTTATTCAATATGGGCAAGAAACTTCTGGCTTCTGTGAAATATTCATACCCCAATAATGGCCTTCTATGGACACATTGCGCTGAGGCGCAAGGCAAATATCCAGTCTCGAACCATTTCAGACCAAGCTAGGAAATTGTTTTAGCTGCAGAAATTCAACCCCTAACCCAATCCACATTTAAAAAAACGGAAAACCTGATCGAATAAGATCAGACTTATTTGATCGCCGACTTATCAGGGTGCTCACAAATGAATGGGGAGTCGAAAAGTTTCTGTCTCTCATGCATCAACGAGATATACTGTAGAGAGCCAAAGTCGAAACGGGGTTTCTGTAACGTTTGACCCATCGGTTACCAATCTTCAATTTTTGATATCCCTTTTTTAAGTGTGGATTCTATGCATCCATGAGCGGTGATTGTAACGCAACAATGCAGTTTTTGCGAACTCAAGTTTCGCGGGATTATCCCAAAAAAAACGTTTTTTTTTTAAAGTGCTTGGGCGATATCGGCCATAACTCACTGACCTTTCGGTCTTTCTCGATCAACGACACATCAGCGTGTTCGCAAATGAATGAGAAATCGAATGCATGTCTCGAAAAACTCCTATCTTTCACCTATCTCGAGATATTAGGTTCTAAAGTCTTGGGTCTCCTCCAAGTTGACCACTTTTAGACCTCTTGTTCGTTGATGCTGAATGGGAGACCGGGTTTGAGCCGCATGAAAATTGCTCTATCCCTCTAGCATTCAACGTGACCCCATCGTTTGATATCCAAACATGCAAAACCCTGTCAATTACGAGGAATTTTTAGAAAAATCCATTTTTGAAAATTTTGCAGCACAGATCACAAAACCAGACATTAATTTTCGGATAGAGCATGAAAATATAACATCGGTTGTTTCTTTCCCGCATGAAATTCGACTTTTTATTGAGCAAATAGAGGGAAAGAAAGAAGTGGTCACCAAGTCCTAGAAGTACGCAACTTTTGAATTTCCCGCCCGACTTGCTGCTTGTGACATTAGGGCGGTTGAACGTTTTTACTGGCTTCGAAATTTGAATTTCACCAATTTAACGTCTTGAAATGAAGGAAGTTCACAGAAAATTTGGGGGAGGGGCTTGAAGCCAAGTCGTTCCCAGGTCGACCATTTCAGAAAGCCTGTCTTGCACAAAGGTGCGGTTCAAATGTTCAAATATATTTTTATAGGCCTTTAAAACCCTCGTTTGCCGCGGATTTCTTCCCTCTTGGTCTCGTTTATTTATTTTATTAGGGAGTTTCGTGCTCAATATTTGAACTTTTAACTAATGCCAAGTCAGGACCTAGTAATAGTTTTTTGAATAATTGATCAGAGAAATTAATAATGTTTTGATGTTAGCCATGGAAACTGAAATTAATTTGACGAATATGAAGTACTTATCTGTCCTGGACCCTGGCGAACGTACTCCTGGCAGACTCCGACTTACGAGGCCCCTTCATCAAGCACTTATAAGATGGATATGTGAATATTTGAAGGCTAATGTTCATTATTTAATGAGATCTGAAAATAGACTTGACAAATTGATGAATATTCCCTACTGCACAAAGGTAGATGGCACAATCAATCAAAATTCTTGTCCATCCTTCTTCGATAGGCTCAAGTCAATAAAATACCACGACAACCAGGAGAAATCGTGAACAAAAAAATGTCATGAAAATAGCTTACTCACTCAAGCTTACGCAAACTGTGCGCACATATGTGCATTTTGCATTCCTGTATGATTTTCGAATTCATATCTCAAATGCTTATCTCGGCTTCCAAAAGACAGAATACAGATATAGATATTGATTCACGAAAAGATAAGTGTGATATAGATGATATGATGTGATATGTGATATATGACATATGTAATATGATATGTGATCAATGATACTGTATGATATATGATATGGTATGTGATGTGATATGTGATATATGATACTGTATGACATATGATATGGTATGCTATATGACATGTGATATATGACATATGTGATATGATATGTGATATATGATACTGTATGATATATGATATGGTATGCTATATGACATGTGATATATGACATATGTGATATGATATGTGATATATGATACTGTATGATATATGATATGGTATGTGATATGACATGTGATATATGACATAATATGTGGTATGGTATGTAATAAAAAAATACTTTATGATAAATGATATTATATGTGATATGAAATAACATATATGACATTATATGTGATGTGATATAAAATATATATGATACTGTATGATATATGATATGATATGTGATAGGATACATGATACCGTATTTCCTCGAAATTCTCCCCCTCGAAATCCTCCCCCTCTGGTTCCCCCCCCCCCCCCCCCCCCGTCTAGACCCCGATTGTACCTTATTTTCCCCCCTCTGGAAATCCTCCCCAGGGACGAATATGAATTACCGCACAAAATAATCAGGTGTGGAAAATATGAAGGATATGAGTGTTTGCGTGATAGAAAATGTTTTCCTTGAAGAGTCAGATGATAAAGACGAAGATATCGTGCACATTGATTGAATTCGGCTATGAGTAGCATGAATACGGGAAGAGAAGTATTAAAATAAATGAAGTTAGCGGTACTTGTCGGGAAGCTTTAGGCTGTCTATCTTTCTATGTAGAATGGCATTGGGAAAATGTTTGAGTTTTATCCTCACCCCTCTGGTAATTCTCCCCCCGTCTGGGACCCATTTGAAAAAATTTCTCCCCCCCGGAGAGAATTTCGAGGAAATACGGTATGTGATCTGATATGTAATATGATACCGTATGATAGATGATATAATATGTGATTTGTGTTATTATACGTGATATGATGTATGATATGATATATCATATGTAATATGAGATGTGATAAATGATAAGTGATGTGATAAATAATATGTGATGTGATAAATGATATGTGATGTGGTAAATGACATAATTTGTGATAAATGGTGCTGTATGATATATGATATGATATGTGATATGATATGTAATATGATAACGTATGATGGATGATATAATATGTGATTTGTGTTATTACATGTGATATGATATATGATGTGATATGTGATATGATATATAATATGATATATGATATATGATGTGATATGAGATGTGATAAATGATAAGTGATGTGATAAATGATATGTAATGTGGTAAATGACATAATATGTGATATATGGAGCTGTATGATATATGATATGATATGTGATATGTGATATGAGATATATATGTGCGTATTGATAGGCATTATATGTAGATAAGGATATTCATATCAACATTACACGACAAACGCATATAATCATGAAAAATTGCAAAATAGTATGGTGACCCACATGGTGAAAATAGTATGGTGTTATTATTGTAAAAAAATAACCATGAACAGCGCACATAATTAAACCTGTCCCTCTATGCTTGTGCCTTAATCTCACTTACTGACTACGCACATACATTTTGAGGTGATGTTAACTGCTCCGCCTCCGAACTCAGCCAGTCGGACGCCAGGTCACCCAGGAAGGAAAAGTCGCAGCCATCCCTATACCCGCAAGGGAACTAAACAAAAGACACAAAAGTTATTATTTCAAAAATTTTCTGTTATGTCTATTATTTCTTTCCACCAATCCTTCAATTTTTCCATCTAAACCATCAATTTTTTCTAAAATATTTTCGAATTTCTCCATCTTGTTTTCCAATAATTTCAATCTTTCATCTTGCGTGCGTTTCCAATCTTCGAGGTTCGAAAATTTCGATGCCTCCGATATTTGATTGTGTTGTTCGTTAAAATGACGACTAATATAACCAGCCACAACATTATGCCATTTTTTTGTTGCAGAACTTTCGTTTTTGATATTCGAGACTGCTTGTTGTTTTTGATGAATTCGATGAGTATTCGATATAAAAAGGACCACCTGGACGATCCATAATAAACTAAAACCAGTGTACAATCCCAGATCACCACCCACCTGAGATACCAATTGATTGATAGAAAATTGATATTTTTCTTTAAATTGCACATAAGAGCCGCTATCGCAAGTAAATGAGATTAAAGTGCGGAATTCTTTAACTCGAGGATCTTGTCCCCAGTTTATATAACTTGTTTGATAAATATTTTGAATTTTCAAACAAGGTTCGCATATTCCATCTCTCCGAGCTTTCTCTTCGATCATACTTGCGGCTTTGGCGCCTTTTTCGTTGCAGTTTGCGAGCACAGAGGGCGTGCATCTTGTTTTGTGCTCAGAAAATGTCCCAGTTGTCATATTAGCATCGGCAGCTTTCAGGATTTCGCTGAAAATTTGACATTGACAAGCTTCAGAGAAGGCTCGAGCTCGAATATTCGCAATGCACTCGAATTCTGTCAAATAATCGAGCGAACAAGGGGAAACTTGGGATTTGTCGAATATGCCAACATTGGATATTTGAATTTTGATATGTCTAACCTGATCAGATTCTTGCAGATACATTGGCAAATACGGGTCTAATTCCAAGTCATTGATCGTGACTCTGATCATTCCTGGTTGCACAGTGTGTATGTCCAATGGGGGTATGGAGGTGTTGTAGGAAGTGTCGAAAGTGTATGTCCATTCTAGTGTCCCCATCGATGTGATCCACATACTTCTGCCGATGGTGATCGGAACATGTTCACATAATGTGTATTCAGCCAAGTCAATTTCTGTCTCAAAATAACGACTTTCTTCCTTTTTCCCGATAAGTGGCCAGGCCCCAAGAATTGGTGATACAATTTTCTGTGCTATTTTCACGAGTTGAGTAGAAATATTTGTGGTCATGAACCTTTCCATGAAGGATATCGTGTCATCGAAGTCCATCATGTTTGGGTTACGTTGATCGAAATAACGGTTTTCGATTTTCAATATTTTCGTGCGAAGAAAAAGTATAGAAAAAATATCTTCTGATGTCAGGTAGTTTCCCACAGTGTTGTTGAAAGGGCTGCTCAAATCCATGGTTTCTGTTTTATTTAGGAATTTTTCAATTTTTTTCAGTTGATCTGCTCGTGACCAACTGTGGGTTGGCCAGTCTTCGTGAAGTTCAGAAAAAAACAGACATACTTTGGTATTTTTGATGTATGGTACTGTTACATTGAGAGGAGTCACTTTGACCGAAGTCATTTGGTTGTCGTCGATGTAATCCTGAATTATGACGCATACATCCCATATGGCCACACCAGTCAGGACGCAACCTGCGATACCATAGAATATGATGGCAATTATGTGCATTTTTCCAATATTTGATGAATCAGAGAGATCAAAGCAACAAGTTTTATGCGTGAGAGATGAGTGCAGTTGAAATGGAAAATAAAATGCCACAGAGTATAAAAGTAGGCAACGGAGCGGGGGCTGCTAAGCAGCCGTATCAATCAATGAGAGTAGCTGCTCAGTCATTAATGTAATTGCAATTAGCACGTGAACGTTAGGTTTTAGTCGACTAGCCAAATCCCTACTCAAAATTGCATTCCATCACCAAGCGACTTATTGTCAGAAGTTAGCTTGAGTCAATGAAGATAGCAGACAAGATAAATCCCGCTTGGTCGACTAACAGAGGCAATGAAAGATATCAATAGTTTTCCTATTTGTAATAACTAATGCGCATTCCATCCAGAAAAACTTGAAGTAGAAAGGCAGAATTCGTTTTTCAATTCTAATCAATCACTGGAAAGGCAAAGATGTGAAGCCCTACTGACTGCGGTAAGCTCGAGCATGCTCACGACCACCCTCGAACTCGAACGAAAGTTGTCAAGAATTTCGAGATCTAATAAACTGATATAAATGTTGTGTTCGATTTTTGATCGGATCGCTAGATAATCGATAAAAAAGTTACTGCTAGGGAGAGGGGGGGGGGGCTCGCTCCACTCGCAATTTTCTGGAGGATACTAATGTAGAGTGCAGAGGAAACTCAAATGGGTAACAGTACCTATTTTTAGACAGTTGCAAATATTACACCATTTACAATTCGGATCGAGCACAAAATTAGCGTTACCAGGTCTGCAACACAATAATGCCAAAGAAGCAGGTTCAGATTGCCCTAAAATTGCCCTGAACCCAACTTCCAGAAAAAACCGCAAAGAAGACCCTTAAAAAAGTGCCTGCCAGACACCCAAAATTATTCCAACCAAGCCATGATCGCGTATTTGAATACCATATCAGTTTTCAGAGGCGTCAACAACTTCCGATGCTTCTTCGACATCTCCACCCAGCCCATGAAGGAAAACACCCTCTGGAACAGCGGCATTACTGAAAGAGCTAAGACAAAATGCCCAAAATCTCAGATTGCCCTAAAAATTGCCCTAGAAAGGTCATTGCCCTAAAACCTGCCCTGACAGCTTAAAGTTGCCCCAGATCAGGGGAAATTGCCCTGCGCCTGGCAACACTGCACAAAACGCAATGACTGTACACTGCAGGGAAAGTGCCAAAAGCCAGCCGTCTGGACTCCTGCAACACAGAAAAACGTTCCAAGTGGATTATCTCGAAATGTGCAGTTAAAAGGCACATTATGGTCAACATAAGGTGTGTAGAGAATTTCGAGCTCTATAAGACTGTATCGAATAGTTTTCTGAATTGTGAATAAAGAATGTCAACTCCATCCTCAAAAAGGAGGCGTAAAATGGCTTAATTCGTGTCTAAGTTCTAATCAATCATTGAAATGACAAAGACGTACTCTCTGATTTTCATTGTTATCAATGACCATTCTGATGCTGTGCATTGCAGTCGGTGTGAGCTATAGTTTTTCAGCGATAGGAACACTTCTATGGTTTTCAGTGGTTTTCGTTAGGGGCCGTCCATAAAGGTCGACCGCACAAAATCTCGATATTTTGACCCCCTCCTTCTGACCGCATGCCGACCACTCCTCGCGAAACCCCCTCAAAAATGGTCGACCACTTCAGCCACCCCCCTTCCAAACGCAGTTTTGTGAAATGTGTCATCTTACGCTCTCGAGCTCGACAAGATGCCATCTCCTTCGAAGACAAATCGTCGCCGCCTCAGTTCTCTACAGGACTTCCAATCATATTAGCTGGCAAGCAGTCATGAGATGATAAGCGCGGCTGTGAGGGATAGGCTGGGATCCCAATCCTGATCCTGACATTGAGGCATCGGGATTCTGCTAATAATTATGATATGCATAAGCATGGCAGGCACACTCTGATCCATCATATCTGCCATGAAGCAGTAGCGATGAAGAGGCAACAGCAACATCGACTCAAATCGATAATGATAGCGACACTGATTTTACTTAGCTTAGGCTGACCTTGCTGGACGCAGATCGAAACTACGAATGTACTCATCAATTTCAGTTTATTTATAATGACTGAAACTCGACCTGATAAAAAGCTTGAAAAAATCTGGATGACCAAAGTGTGCTTTAGCGAGGGAAATAGACTCATCTCTGTCGCGTGGGCAAACAGTGTGCGACCTCAAACAGGGGAGGGGGACTAGCGATTGGGCTTGCCCTGATCCCGATCCTGGAAAAATGTGATCCCTCGAAGTGACCAGCTCTCACGGCAGGTTCTACAGGGAACACCTCCACGCGAGGGCATACTGGGTGTGGAGGGGGCTTGGGCTTCGCTTAGGGGCCTTCCCGACTGGTGTTCGAGGGCAGTTTCCCAATTCTTTACTCCTTGGGTGGGCGTCCGTCATTTGGCAGCAGCAGGGGTGTCGCCCAGAGCCAGGTGTCCAAAGCCAGCGACAAGCTACCAAACTGCCGTCGTCCGCCGGAATAGAACCTCGGCCTCCCAGTCAGGGTTGCGGGCCAGAAAGGCGGATCAACGCCTTTGAGCCATCGCCTCCCAACTTTTCCCTTTCGGATCAGATGCCATTCCAGTTGGGGAATAAGTGTCCTGATGAACCCGAAATTGCATTGTCGAGAATGAACGACCAAGGAGAAGAGAAGACAAAAAGTTTTGAGGGTTTGAGAGCGCACGCAAGATAAAAGGTGTTTCTTTTGTCATCAATAGTTTAAAAATTTGTTGCGGTCGACCATTGGCCGCTACCCCTCCCCCTCCCCCGACCGCGCCTGACCAGTTTTTGCTAAACCCCTCTCTCCCCTGAGCTGCGGTCGACCTTTATGGATGGCCCCTTAGGTTTTAACGATAGAAACGATAGAAAATTCAGTGCACACATAAGTGGTGATAGTGACGGGGCAGTGCTTTTTTGTGCAAACTAGATTTTCATGGTAATGTCCTAAAAACGTGTTTTTGAAAGCGCTTTGATGATATCGGCCATAACTCACTGACCTTTCGGTCTTTCTCGATCAACGACACACCAGCGTGTTCGCAAATGAATGAGGAGTCGAATGGCCGTCGCGAGAAGTTTCTATCTTCAACCTGTTTTGAGATATCAGGCGCCAAAGTAGGAGGTGCCCTCCAAGTTGACCACTTTTATACCTCCTGCTCGTTTGTGCTAACTAGGAGAAGGGTTTTGACCAGCCTAAAATAGGCCCTATTTATCTGGCTTCCAACGTGACCCCCTCTTCTTTACATTAGCTTTACATTCGATATCCAAATATGCAAAAAACTGCACCCAACTTCAGGGAATTTTCAGAAAAAATCGATTCATGCCATTCTTGCAGAACAGATCATGAAGTCGGACATTTATTTTTGGATAGAGCTCAAATATGGCATCGATTGGCTTTTTGATCACAAAAAAGCTCGAAATTTTGTCCTACGTCCGTTTATTACTGTGCACATGTGGGATGAAAGAACCCTATTTGGACAATTTTAGCCAAAACTGATCAATAATTTTAGCTGTTAATCAGAGCTGATTAGTAATAGCTTATCTTGTAGCCCTTGAAAAGAGCTTTCAAATGGTTTTTTCTCCGTCAAAATTCATTGAATTTTACCCGAGATATTGAAGAAAACTCAAACTCGGAAGGAGTGCCTGCAGTACGCACCTTTTGAATTTCCCGCCCGCGTCCCGCTTATGACATAAGAGCGGTTGCGGCTGCTTACGCTGGAAATCGCCAGTTGATTCATAACTTTTTTACTTTTTCAATACGTGCTGGTCTAATTCTATGCTTGAGTATGTGTCTTTCATGAAAAATAAGAGAAGTTATAAATTTACTGTTGATTCCCAGAGTAAGCAGCCAAAGCTGCTCTTATGTCATAAGCGGCACGCGGGCGGGAAATTCAAAAGGTGCGCACTGCAGGCACTCCTATTAAATTTGAGTTTTCTTCAATATCCCGGTTAATGTTGAATGAATGGTCGGTTATGCTTGTGAATGATTAAAGCTAGAGTGATTTTAAAAACAGTTATAGATTCTTTTCGATCTTTTGTGTTTGAGCGCAGGTTTTTAAAGAAGCTAGGCGAGAGGAGAAAAAATGCTACTGAAGTGCCCTGTCTAATGTTCAGAAGCAACATAAAGCCGCATACAGGGAGAGTATTCCTAAAATGTAAGAATTGCAGCTTGCGACACGCCCGGGACTGTTATTTAAAAGGTCTGCGACCGCGCGCGCGCTTTCGTTGCGGTCGCAAACAGTCGCAGACGCGTCGCAAGCCGCATCGCCCTAGCAATGATACATTTGAGAAATATACGTCCTCTATGCGGTTCTCTGTGACTTTTGACCATTAAACAGGGGCACTTTTGTAGCATTTTTTGAAAATTTTTACTTCTTTGAAATTTTTCTCAAAATTCAAATGGGTCGACCCTTGCAGAAACCCTTTCTTAAGGAAGCGCACATATAAATATTTATTTTTCGAACTCCGGTTCCTAAGCATATGCTAACATTTCATATATTTATCGATTTTCCTCTATCAATCCTCAACACAATTGTCAGGAGAAACGTAAAGTTTTCTGTTTAGCCGTGCGCAGCACGTGGATTCAAGTTACTTAGTTAGCCGTGCATATTTTAAACCTTGCTACGCGCTCTTTGTCCCGACCTCCGATTCGGTAGTTCGATTCGGTTTGAAATCAAAAGAAAAAACAAGAGACTGCTTAGAATTTGTTTTTTGAAAGTTGAAAATGCCATTTATGTCGCGAACTCCCCGTCGATCGACGCCTTTGAATCGATACAAACCATTGAATGTGTTCTTTAGTACACCTCCGTTAAATCGTCGATTTTCGTACACTATTCGTCGTCCGCCCAACAAAACGCAACATTTATCGCCCGTTTATTCGCCTTGTTCGGACACATCTCCCCGCAAGGCACCAAAAATTGCTCGAATCGATGGAAATCGTTTCGATAAATTATTGTCGAATGAAAAAGATACGAACGAAAATATCGTCGGTACGGCTAAGGAATTCGAATCGACCGACGAAGATGGTTTTGATTCGGTCGATAGTCTATTACCGGAACAAAATCAATCGATTTTAGAAGATAACGAAACGAGTAATTTTCGCGGAATATCTACCCAAGATTCGAAATTATTCTCCAAATCGACGAAAAATCGTGTCGAAGAAATTCAAAATTTTGGCGCCAAATCGATCGAGAAAAATTTATCGAATGACGAAAACGAATCGATTGTTTCGATTATAGTCGAAAAGAATGCGAATGATTTTATTAAAAGAACGACGCGAAATGATGATAAGACTTTATCGATAATGACGAACAAGATCAATGAATCGATCGAAAATGATCACCCATTGTTCGAGTCGAGTATGGAAGAAGGCGAGGTGACCAAGCAAGCCATCAATTCCAATGGCTTTATCGGCGACGAAGCTTTTCTCGGACAACCTCGTGATCACCTGATCAATCGCGTCGATACGCCTGATCTGGATGAAAAATTTGAAGAAATCGATTTGCCTGAAACGATTCAGATTCAGTCTCAAAAACCATTCTCCAATTCGATCCGATCATCCGACTGCGATTCTGATCAAAATCGCGAAACCAGCCAATCGATCATCGAGCCGTTCGACGCCGAATTTCAAACTGATCGCGTGCGAATCGATGGGAATGACGTGGACGGCAAAAATCAATCATCGCCGCCGTATCGATTTATCGATGGCGGAGTTATGATTCCGCCGAAACGTCAGCCCGGCTACGATTTGAACATCAGGTTGTATCGAGCTGCAGTTAAACGATATCAAGCATTGAGAAAGTGAAAAAGGTTAGAACTTTTTTCCTGACTCCTCACATATTTAAGGCTGGTTACCCACTTTTTTCCTTCAATTTCCCTCTTCGAAGTGACTTTCATCAACTTGTTTGATTTGGCGTATGGGAGGCTCTCTTTTTGGGAACTTTATGCAGAAATCAACAGCATATGCTGATCGATGGATCGATTATGCTCAGATGATGCGTATCGATTGATCAGTTTGATTAAAGAGGATTGCGATCGATTCAGTTAGGAAATCTATAGAATCCTTGGTCCTACTTGCTTGTCCTGTGTGTAATCTTGAGGCGCACTTTGCGTCAAGCTCATATTTTCAAAATTAGCTGTTTCATCGGAAATATTCAAAATTAGACCTTTTTAAACATAATTTTTAGCGCCAAATTTGAAATTTAGGGAAAATCAGGCCCCCGTACATATGCTAATTGTGAAATATGTCATTCAGGCGAAGTGTGGAAGCAATCCCAGTGCTTGGGGTAAAAGTGAGAAATTATCTACCATTTGTAAACTTTACTTTTTGATGGAAAATGTATTTTCTGTGATTTAATCACAAAAGACCTTTCGGAAGGCTCTTCTGAATCCATGTTTGGGGTGGATAAACCGTGCACAGCGCCACTAGAGTCTGTTAGAGAGACAGTATGTACACAAAAAATTGTGCTCTGAGCGGGAGTCGAACCCTTGCTTTTAGTAGCGCTATGCAGTCTCGGTGTAAAGTTTTCTAACTTATCTGTGAGACTCCTGACCAAGCCGAGGGGAAGCTCCTACCCCTCCACCATGCCGGACATGATGGTCAGCTGCTAACCTGGCAGAGTGGATCAATCGATTGCTAGCCTACTTACTGCAGTCTTGTTGGGAGTATGTGCCATAGAGTGACCCTCGGCGATATCAGGCATCTCATGTCATGTTATGATACTTTATCCATAGTCCGAGCCGAGGAACGTATCGATCGACAATCATTTTCGACCCAGGAGGGAGTCGAACCCTCCCCTGCCCAGCGTGAAAGGCAGACGCCTTAACCCGCTAGGCCACGACCCAGGTCCTGATTTCATGTCATACTTGACCTAAAGTGCAGGTTCGGTCCCCACGTGACAGGATAACGGGGGTGGGGCACCCTCGATGTCTCTGACTCTATCAAGTCAACTGATCTGATCTAATCCATCAAATTAACTGATCTGATCTAATCCATCAAATTGACTGATCTAATCTATCAAATTGACTGATCTAATCCATCAAATTGACTGATCTAATCTATCAAATTGACTGATCTAATCCATCAAATTAACTGATCTGATCTGATCTATCAAATTGACTGATCTGATCTATCAAATTGACTGATCTAATCTATCAAATTGACTGATCTAATCCATCAAATTAACTGATCTGATCTGATCTATCAAATTGACTGATCTAATCTATCAAATTGACTGATCTAATCTATCAAATTAACTGATCTGATCTGATCTATCAAATTGACTGATCTAATCTATCAAATTGACTGATCTAATCTATCAAATTAACTGATCTGATCTGATCTATCAAATTGACTGATCTGATCTGATTCTATCGAATTGACCGATCTGATCGGATCTTTCGAATTGACTGGTCGTGGAAGTTTTATTTGCATTTCATGTCGATTTCTGTTGTTTTCAGATACTGATCGATTTGATGCAAAGATTTGGCAGAAATTCTATTCGTTTCTGATTTTTAAAGGTTTGGTGCCAATGTTTTATTGCGAATTTTTTTCTTTCGCTTGCTGAATCTTTGTTTCTTCAAAATTTAAATTTTTGGCGTTTTTTTGAGTTTTTAGTGTTTAGAATGTTCAACTATTTTTAGATTCGTTTTCGATCTTCCTAGTTTTTTGAGGTTCTGTGCTGTTCAGGTTTTTAATGTTTCCAAATTTTTGACTTAGATTTTCAAGTTCATAATTTTATTTTGAATTCTAAAATGAAATTGTTCGAATTCTGTGTAAAAACAGGCATAAAATTACAGCAAAATGTACAAAAGGCAAGCCTAATTGATAAAAACTGAGGCACGTGTAAAAAAGCAAAAAATGTTTACTTTTTTAATAATTCTTGAATACACGTCCTTTTAAAATCATTTTCCAACTTGAAATTTCGACATTGTTTAGCGTGTCGTTTTCTTTTTGGGGACGACGGTGTTGAGGGGATGGAATTTGGATCAGCAGCAACGACTTGGCTAGTATTGGTGGATACGGTGGAATGATCAACATTTCGAATAATATCATCCAAACTCTCGTGAGACATTATCGATTGATTTGGTGGTGGGGTGGGAATGTGAGGTGCATTGGCCGCATCTCGAACGCTCATCTCCGTTGACCAACCTGTCATTCTCGGATCGGTTTGTTGTTTGGTACTTTTTACATGAAGTATGATCAAATCGTCATCGTCGTCGGACACGTGACCATTGGTCAATTCTTTGTTCGTGCCTGTCCTGTTCGATGAATCCATCGAGTTGGCGACCAATGCAGATAATAAATTCGATGTGTTATGATCGTTATCCGCGGACGATGACGATGGCAATTCGGCTTGTTGCAACTCCCAACTTTGAGCTATATGAATGCCGTATCGATTTTTCAAAAAAATGTAAAGTGATTGATGAAGAAGACATAATCGATCGAATCCGATTTGATGACGACCATAATCGGAATATTCATTTTCCCATATTATTCCTTCCTCTACAATTAAGGCTAATAAAATACCAGTTTTCACATCGTTGGCAATTCGAAATTTATATTTTGTAATCAATAACTCAAATCGACGTTTTCCAGCTTCCTGATCGATCGATTCGAATTGATCGCAAATTGTTGGCTGGAAATCGGTAGAATATGAAAGAGGTGGTTCGAGTACGGTCGAAATCGAGGGGGCAATTCCATTTAAAATACGTTTTTTAATAAATGTCCTCACGCAACATTGAGTATCCGATGAATAAGTCAAAAAATAATTCGGATTCTTTTCTTCTTCTAACGAATTCGAATTAGTTCTTCGTTTTAGTAATTCTTTCACATCCCAATGTCGAGAAAAAATTAATTCATTAACGAAAATTATTCGAGGTTCAATTAAATATCGATCGATCGATTCATCATTTTCTTTCATCAATAATTCAATAATCCATGGATTCGGTTTAATTGCATCTTTTTTATTAGTTTTACCGAAACGAGAAAACATTGAAAATAAAGGCATCGATCGAAATATTTATAAATAAAACCAAATTTATTCACAAATCATCATTTAATCTGAAAAAATTCGATAATTTTTAATTCTGAACGAAAAATCAGAATAACTGGGATACTGTAACCGAGAACGGTAAAAGTAAGTTTCAGATTCAGATTCAATCTAACAGTGACAGATAAAGTTAAGTTTCGGACTCAGATTTCGGTTAATCATATTAAACCTGCTCTTTCGCACTTGGCGGGCCAAAATATAAAAAAGGATGGTTTTTCAATGCCAAAAGGTAAATTTCCCACCAAAATTTAAATAAAAGAAGTGGCGGGAAAATTTCTACTCCCAAGGAGCCATTTATTGATCATGAATGTACCTGCGCTTTGTCGAAAGCATGTTGCATAATGTGCAGAATACATGCCTGCATGCTGCGATGCGATGCAAAGTCCCAAACTTCAAATACCTGCTGCAAAAAAATTGTGAGATAAATTTTCGAGTAAGCCTGGTGTTTTCAGTTGCCTAGAGTTGTTTAGATCTGGTTTGCGCACCCGCGTTTGGCTATTTCTAGATTTTCCACATTGCCGAAGCACAGTTTGACAAGCCGCACTCTGACTGCAGACTGCTGCGCTGCTAGCAGTGCAAGCAATCTCTTACCTGAAACCAACTTTTACACACTATGAGAAAGATGTTGGTACTATCTGTTTTCTATGGGAATGTAGACGCGGCACCATTCGGCACGCGCAGGCTGTGTCTATTCTCATAGTAAACAGGTTTTAAAATTTGAATTTCCCGCCCCGCTGCAAGCCGCTTATGACAGTTTGACATAAAAAGTTCCCCACTGCGAAAGTCTGTGCGCATCGCGTTTAAAAACTTTTTCAAGCGAACTAGCGAATTCTGGCCACTTTTTGAAAAGAAAACTATTAAGCCATAAATCAGGAGATCTATCTAAACGACCAGCGCACAGGTTTTTAAATAAGAGACTTTTCATACGTAAAATTGTCATCAGCAGTTTCAAGCGGAAAATATAAAGTTAGCAATGTAATAACCTGTGAAATGGTCCATCTTCCAATTTTATCTCTCTCACCTCGGCGACCAGAGATTCCAGAAAGTTGCTAAAACAGAATGATGTCATGTCTAGAGAGAATTCTAGACCAGTAACTGTGTGGGTGAAACTAGGTTTCAGATAAGAAGTCATTGCGGGCGAAAATGGTGGCTGCCCCGTGCGCCTCTCCCCACCCATCAAACGTTGGCTGGTTGGCGAAAGCAATGAATCAGTCCGCCATAAACAGCCGTTTAGCCAATTCACTTTTTTAGCTACCAGAACTGCGTGGGTAAAAGTAGGTTTCAGATAAGAAGTTATCTGAGACGCAAACGGTGGATTGTGCACCACTCTCCTCTCTCCGCCCATCAAACGTTGGCTGTTTGGCGAAAGCAATCAATCAGTCCGTTATCAACAGCCGTTCAGCCAGTTCACTTCTTCGCTACCGCAACAAGGTGAAAGCCGAAATCCAAAGTCAACAGCGGTTAGTTTGAAAAGTGATCTTTTTCGGGGACCCAGTCTTCGTTTCGTCGCCAACTTTGCGCCAGCAGTGACGTCATCCCCTGCCAAACATCCGCGGGTGAAAAGGGACTAGTTGACTGCATAACATTTCTCCCCTTTCGCCAACTAGCTCGTTGTCGACTGACGATAAGCTGGTTTTAGAGCAGTCGACTAGACGACTGGCGGGTTGCGTGGTCAGCAGGCGGCGAGAATGGTCGAGCGACTGGCCGATTCCACTCTGCTCACCATATTCTCATACTTGACAGCCCCCGATCTCGTACGTTTGTCGAGTGTGTGCACTCGCTGGCTTCGAGTAGCACGAGATGAACAATTGTGGAAACGTCGTTTTCGATTGGATTTTTCACCCAAATCTAGCGAATTTGGTAGATTGGGCGGGTGGTTGTGCGAATATCGTCGATTTGTCGACGAATGTCCTCGAGTGCCCGTCTTTAAACTAAATGAACACAAGGAACACGTTTTGCACGCCTCGTTTAGTCGAGATGGCACCATGCTGGTTACATGTTCCAAGGATGGTACATTGAAGGTCTGGCGGACCTGTGCTAATTGGCCATTAATGCACGACAAGAATATGAAACAGCTGTTGTACTGGAGACACACTCTGTGCGCCACATTCAACCACACCGATCGTTTAATTCTCGTTTCCGGATTGAGGGCGGGCGAAACTGCGGTCACGACGCCTCACAATGGTATCGTAGGTGCTGGCGCCAACGGGGCTGCCGGACTCGGCGAACTGGCGGTGTTCGAATTTGTGAAAAAGGTGAGCACTTCAAATAATTTGCAGATCACGTATCTGAAACTCACTTTTACTCAAGCAAGTATGTGGCTTTTTTTGCAGGAATTCATAGCAGGGAAATCGTTTGAGTCGATCGGAAACGAAAAAAATGCCGCATACATTCCTTGTAAAATTGGGTTTCAGATTAGGGCCACAAGTTTTGAACAGTACCTCGGCCACAGCTAGCTTCAGAATTTCTTCACTAGCAAATAAGTGTAACCATATTTTACACATTCAATCCATGTAAGACTCAGCGCTGATGGAAAGATGAATCTTTTCCCTAACATATGAAAAAAAAAGCATCACATTCTTGCAGAGTGGTAACATATGGTTTCAGATTGGAACGCATGGCTGTCATTCCTTTTTCAAATAGGTAAAATATAGTTTAAGAATGGCGTGTACAATGTGGTGGACATTCTTTTTCAGAGAGGTAAAATGTGGTTTCAGATATATGTGTATGATGAGCATTCCCCAGCATTTGCAAAGGTAAAAGCATCAGATTCTTGCAAAGTGGTAAAATATTTTTTTAGATTATACTGTGGGCATTCCTTTTTTCAAAGAGGTAAAACATAGTGTCAGACTACTGTACAGTATGGTGGACACACCAGTCTGAAGCCTGTGCAAAACAAAAGCATCACATTCTTCGAAGTGTAAAATATAGTTTCAGTTGTGCGTGTATAGTGGGAATTCCTTTTTCAGAATCCTAAAAAATCGTTCGATTCATCAGCTTTGGAAGAGGATCTCGTATTTCGATGTCGTGCCATCAACGAGCCCTTCGACGTGTATGGATGCTGGTACGACAGCGAGTCGATTCTAAATGGTCAGTCTCGTCGTTTTAACAACACGTCGACCATGTCCGACACCTACTTCTTACACGCGGCCAGCGAGCAGACCACGTCGACTCGCCTCTTCCAATTCTACAACGCCACAGGGGGCGTGGTCAGGAACCTGTTGGTCAGCTCTTACGTCCGACAAACTGGCCACGACGAGCAAGGGCACCTGGCTGAGCAGCCCATTATGACTGACAAGGATAAGCTGCTGGTGTTCACGACTGGCTATCGCATGGACACCCCTCACCAAATCGGGGTCAAAATGATACGCAGCGAACGTATTAGCGGGCCTTTGCAAGCAGCCGCCAAAACATTGCTGATGAGGTCCGAGAAACCAATCGTTCCTTCTTTCAAGAAAATACAAGGAATAAAACAAATTAAGCCAAATCCAGAGCCAGTCAAAGGGTCTGAGGAGAACGTAGTGGATGGGCAGTCTGTGACCGACACCATCCAAACCAAGACTGCGCCCGTGGTCGGGCCCAGCCAAGCATCGTCGTCCAAGTCGGCGGACACGAAGGAGGGGGCGGGTACTAGGGGGGAAGTGGAGTCCAAGGAGACACCGTCGACCAGTGGTGCAACGAGTGTCCAGGTAGAGAAGGAGAGCGATGAGAGCGAGGAAGAGGACAGCGATGACGAGGATGCATCTGATGTCCAGCAGGTCCAGATCAGAGGTGAGTGCTCAACATACACAGGCCAGCACTGGGGGGGTAACTGAAACTCGCCCCCTCCCCTTCGTCTCTACCTAACCTCTACCCTTTTAACCAGCACCTCATTGTGTTTATATTTCTCCTTCGACTGTCTGCATGGTACGCGTGTTTCCCGGACATTAATCGGTTCCACGTGCCCCATCCCTCGTAGGCACAGGATCAGGTCATCTACCATTACAGTTGATGTTTCGCAGCCAGGGGACAGAGAAAATTGATCTCCCAACCACCAGGAATGCTGGTTACTGCGCATCTTGGTCTTGCATGGATAAAATCCATACCTTACCCATACCCGCCCATCAGAGGGCCCAGCCTCTTATCTGATATGAGATATGAGCACCCACACTGCATCGGGGTCCGCAACAATCGTTCCATTTTAGTGCACACATTCGACCGGGTGGACCACACGATCGAGACGTATGGTCGAGTGATGGGAGTCACACTCAGTCCCGACCAACGCTACGTGTTCGTCTATGTACGCCCATTCATCGACCCCCACACCATCCTGGAAGTGCCTCCCGACCAACCAGTTCCCGTCCACGACCACATGGAAATCCGCATCATCGACTTGCAGACACTGGCCTTGCTGGACGACATTTTCGTCACCAGTCACCAGCCCGAGGGCGCCAACGCCCCGTTCTTCGTGGACGTAGACACGAGCGAGGACTACGTACTCACCGGGGGTCACCAGTCGAACGCCTTTTTGTGGGATCGTCATCACCGATGCCTCGTCCGCACCCTGACCCACGATCAAGGACGGCTGGTGCACTCGGTGGCCTTCAATCCCCGCGATGCACACGTCTGCGTATCGGCCTCGGACGATGGTCTGCTCACAGTCTGGTATTCGACAGCCAAGCAAAGAGCTGAGAAAACGAGTCGTGTCTAGTGAACGCAGGGTCCTCCACATTTTCAGTTCATCTACTCTGTACATACAGTTTATCCGTGACCAGACCAGTTTGCTGGCGTTTAGTGGCTGCAATGTAGTTTTTGAGGCACGCTTACGCCATTTGCATTCACAAAAATACCAAAGATCGTCATATTAAGCCTGTCTCGCCAGACACGCATCATGGTCACTAATCGCAAAACTTCCCAAACCATGTCGTAAAGTGATCAGAGCGGTGCCTGAAATGATCCCTAAACCCCCAAACACATTGCCGAATCGTCGAAACCTCGCTTCCTATCTGAGCAACGATATGGCATATTTCGAGTCTGTACCACGCGTCAACGCCAGCGTCAGCGATCATTTGCGACCGCAACGAAATCGTGTGCGCGGTCGCTGGACACGTCGCGCAGGTATATACGCTTGTGATACTTTACTCTAACCTCGGCCGACCCCCAACCAAACGAAGGCAACCTTTGACTGTACAGTACACAAGGCAATCAGAAGGCGGCTTAATATCCATGCAACTCGACATCCAGTCTTGATGCATCCGCAGCACACGATCAAGACCGAAGCGAATGAGAATCAGGGGTCCGTTGACCGATGTCCAGCGGTCTGTCGCACCACCACTTGGCACACTGCCGAATGCAAGCGCGACACGATCGCTAGAAAACCAGTGACCCGCCCAGACTTAGAATTCATATCGGAGGATGGAACTGGGTTACACGCAAGTCTTAATATCGAGAAAGCACATACGACACGAGAAAATCAAAGACTGCCCATAAACCCATCACCTAGATCACGAATATCAACAATTCCCATTACTTTTCCACGACGCCATCGAACATGTCAAACCCGACCACCGCCCGCCACTGCGCCAATGTCAGGTGTGGGTTCAATTTGAAGATTGACTCGGCAGCCAAGCGCTTCAGCGAAGGCGGCTCGATGAAACGCTGCAGGATCCACCCACCGTTTATGGGGGTCACGATGGCACCACCCGTCGGGTACAGCAAGCACGAATCGATGAGATGCTGGGCAGGCACTGGGTGCGAAGCGATTGAGGGCAGCGAAAGCGTGTTGTAAGTGCGACTGGCCTCGAATATTTGGGCGCCCAAGGCCGTATTTCGAAACGAGTCCAGCCAGTGGGCAACCGACTGTCCTTTCCATTCGCACCCATCGAAGAGTAGGCACTGGCCGGCGTCGTTGTCCAAGTCGTCTTTGTTGTACAGGAAAAGAACGTACGAGCTGCCGCAGAAAAGGCCAATACAGGTGGTACGATTTCCAACTGGCACCGAAATCGACTCCCTCGATAGTGGGCTGATATTGTCATTTTCATGGTCAGAAATGTCGTAGACAACGTCGTAGATTTCGCGACGATGCCCCGCTCCATCTTCGACAATCTTGGTGAACAGCACGTGCAGACGATGCGAGGGATCTCGATCTAGAAATGCGAAAAAAGCCGTGCCTCCTTCGGGGAAGTCAAGCAGGGCGCTGCAACTGTGATGATTCACCGAGTCCACCAGCTCGATTTGGAGCGAGGTGTGGTCATTTTGCGATTTCAAGACGACAGCGATCCTACGCTGATCGACGAAACTCGAAAATTGTATTTCCCATTCTTCGGGATTGTAGACAAATTTGGTCAGGGTGGTGCTGGCTGGTCGTATCAGCGATACTCGATTAATGGTGACCAGCTCGAGGCCGTCGAAAGTGGCCTGCCGATGTCGCACAACCACACTCGATCCCAGCGGGCCCGTCGTGTCCTGGTGATCGTCGAAGCAGGTCAAACATGGCCGCACTAAGTCAATATGCTCGTAGCCGCTCTTGCCCTTGTCAATGCTCACCACTCGACGCCATCCATTTCGCGTTCCGCCGTTCCTAATTCGACAAATGTCCGAATCTTCTTCCGAATTCTCTTGTTTCAAATCCTCTTGTTTTTTCCACATTTCTACTATACTTTTCATGTACGACCACATTCGACCACCCGCCGCTTGGAAACCTTCAAGCATCCTTTTGATCAAACCTAGCATTCTCGATTTAAGTACACGATACAACCGTCTAACGCCAACGCTGGTTCGTCGAATGACACGCGGCCAGCAGTCCTCGCAGCACCTTACTTTACACTAAAGCGTGTGCTTGCGGACAAAGTGTAAGGCGGTGCAGTTTTTGCGAATCCTGTCTCACATCCCGTCACAGGGTGGACAATTTTCGAGGAGTGCACTGCTCATGCATTGCACTTTTATTTGCGGGACTGAAGTGATGAGTTGCAAGTCGACTTAGAGGCCGTTTGCTGCCGAGATCAGCTGGTCACTTGCACTTCGGCTCGCAGATAATGTGGGCAGCAGTGAGTGGATGCTGTGTACTCTCATGGACTGTGTATAATTGCAGACTGTAAAATCTGGGCCAGGTTTTTCCAAGTTAACAAGCACACAAGTTGAGTCCCCAAGCGTCTCGAGTTTCACCAAAGTGCATGGTCCTTCGACAGCTCCTACTGTACTGTTAAAAGACTCCTTATAGGAGACTGTCTACGAGTACGAGCAACTTACAAACCATCAGAAAAAGTAAGCGAAGCTGGTTTTTTATGACTTGTGGTTTTGCGCGGTCGTTTGGTGCGGGTGTCCATGGATCTACTCCATGGTATTCAAACACCCCATGAATACAGTAGGATTTCAAAAGGATGCCAAGGCATGAATCGACAAAAAGAATGCTGAGCAAAAAAAAACCGATTTTTATGCTGATCAACTCGGAGAAACCACCCATGTTTGTCCTATAGATGGGTCAAAAGCTCCCAGTAACCAGACATCTCTCACGCTTGCTTTTCTAACTTGTGAGTTTGTATTGTGGTGAAATGCGGATGAGTATAAAATGGACACTTGCGGCGCTTGTGACGCTTGGAAGTGCTTCGGTGAAATTGGGCCCTGGTTGATCTTGGATCAAAAAGTCTTCTCTACAGTACGATAGCGTCAAACATAGAAAAAAGCTTGACTGTGATAATCAGTGGGCATCGTGGATGATTTCATCAAACGTTTAGATGCGATGCGTGTAGATGAGGAGCTGGAGGTCATTTGAAACTTTTGTCAAGAGTTAATAGTTGCCAATAAATCACCAGAAAATTGGAAAAATTTTTTGGTTTCATTGGAAAGAAAAATTTTTCCAAAAACTGTAATACGACTGATTCCCAGTGTAGCTTTTGCACCACGCCAAAAGCACAGGGCAGCCAACCAAGTCTTCCGACCTAGTACATGGCTGAAACGTCAGCCTGACTGGAGACGCTCCCAGCTGCTGGCTCCGTGCAGAGTATCGATCGCCAGTCGAGCGTCTACAAAATTTATCACGCACCTTCTATGGAAAGCTGTACTTTCTGGAAACAGTTTACTTTTTAAGCCCTGATTTCGTAATGATCAATTTCGTGATAGCAATTGTCGCTCCATGATTATTCAGCTTCTCAGGCCGTTGCATTTTCCCAGAGGAAGACCTGAAAGAACGGCTGGGTGCTTGACACCCGAACCCGTCCTCGTTTGGATTCCACCTCCAAGCTTGGACCACCTCGATGCTACCTACTCATTATGGTGCTCCCAGCCCGACCTGTATCCTGATGCAACTGCTACCACACAGCATCCAACTGTGTAAACTCCGCTCGGCACTCGCATGTGTGCAGCGGGCACTGTGGCAGCACGGAGCACAGTCAGGGTGATGCATGGACGAGGTCGTAAGACTTGCTGCTGCCCAGGGTTTTTGCTATGGTGCATCCCATGTTCATGCTGACATTTGACATGATAGCAGGTATGCCACTACACGAAATGATTTTCCTGTCCTCGAGCTAGTCACTGCTAACGGCGCATGTCACCTGAGAGCCAGACACCTGACCACACTCCCCCGTTTGGTCACTCGATCCAGTACTGCAGAGCCAGATCTATAGTCAATGCACAAGGCAAAACATCCAACGCGTGCACATATCTGTCACTAATCTATGACTCAGCCAGCTGCATCTTCAGCCTTCCTATCCCTGCATTCGCTCAAGGTCGGAATGTGACTCGTCTCACTGACCATTCGCTCGACTAAATAGCACTGGCCCAGATAACAGTAGGCCTCGCGTGTACTGTCCAGTGGATGCACACACTTGACACCATTGGCCAAAGGCATTGAAAGTCCATCCTCGCACTCGATCCGACACCCAGAAATATTGCCCGCCGACCACAAACAGTATTTCTCATATCGAGTGCCACTATCGCATTTTCGACACAACCATAATCGCAAGGGTAAACCTGAAAAAATCCACCAAAACTGCATTTCATGCTTGAAAACACTCAATCAGTCCTGAGTCCTGACCCATGCAGGACCAGGGACCATGGGGAGGCAAGGACGATGTAACGTACTGAATAGCCCTGCATTGGAGAAGATAATGCGGGAAGCGGATGGTCTTAAAGAGCCTCCAGCGGGCCACCTAGTCGTAGGAAGACAGGCATCAACCAAGCCTCGCCTGAAGGCAACTGTTATGCTGCATGTATGTGTGGCCCGTCAAGGCAACCACATGCTGCTCAGTGTATAAGGCAGGTCAGGAGGCAGCCACACACTGCCTTCTACACAGGTTAAACAGCAAGTATATGGCCTGATTATAGCCTAATGCACACACAGGTCTGTCGATGCGTTTTTGCGCCTCCGCCGCTTTCAGCAAATTTTTCTCGAAATTTTCAGCAATAAGCTGAGTTGATGTCAGCGACAGTTTTGTAGAGGAAAATATGCTCTATCGGCTGATTGTCTTTGTTTCGCTGCTACTGCTTTTATTATGCGCATAACAATTTTTTTCCATATGTTTATCGCAAAAATTTACGAAAAATAATGGATAAAAACTGAAAAACCGAAAAATCAAACCTCGAAATGATATCTGCGCGGAGCTGCCTCTTTCGGACCGTTTTTCTCAAAATTTTTAGCGACAACCCAAGTTCATTTCAGCGACAATTTTGTAAGGAAAAATGTGCTCCATCAGGCAGATATAATTTCGAGGCTTGATTTTTCGTTTTTAGTTTTTATCAGAGATTTTCCTTAAAATTTTGCGATTCAATTGGAAAAAAATTGTTAACGCACAATAAAAGTGGTATGAGCAAAACAAAAGCAGCCAGTCGATGGAGCACACTAGTCTCTACAAAATTGTCGCTGACATCAAATTGGGTTGTCGCTTAAAATTCCGAGAATAATTGGCCAAAAGCGGTGATTGTGCAAAAACTGATTTCGATAGGCGTGTGTGCACCCGACTATTATTTGGCCCTAATATAACCCTGAGACCCGTGACCCACCTCGACACGCCTTGGTCGTTGTCCTATGCTTGGCCGCTTGACACCGCAGATGTTGCATCCAAATCATGGCGTCCTGTCGTTCATCGCACTCGTCCCTCATTTCTTCACATTTCTTCCTCGTATATTGGCACGAAATCGCAAATTGTTCATCGTAATTAAGCCAGCACGGATTCGGCTCGTCGCAATTATCTTCCCACTGGGCCTCGTTGTACCAACTTTTCTCGCCAGCCCCGCTGTAGACTCGAGCGCACTGCGATCCACCAGAACACACGCCCAACTGATCGCTAGCCGTTCTGCAAAGTTGCTCAAACGGCATCGACTCGTTGGCTGCCAATCTTTTCGTCACTGTCTCATCTTCCACTTCGAAACTGCCATTCGTTGCTGTCATTCGATATCGGAGCAATGCGCAAGTTCCATCGCCGAGTGAACACGAATCGACTACGGGTGATAAGGCCAGGACGCAAGCACGATTCGCATCGATCATTGGCGAGCACACACTCTCGAACAAAGTCTTGACTTGACCTTTGTATGGGTCGATGATAGTTTTAGTCGAAACGCCTTCTTTTTTCGAAGTTGTCGTCCCGTTTTCTATTATTTTCGATTTTGGCGTCCTCGAAGTTGATGGCGCGTGTACAAGAAGACAATAAATAATAATAAGGACGGCGATGGCCAGCAGCACACTCAGCACAATGATGGCCACGCACTGACGCTTGTTGTACTTCTGCCTGTTCTTTTTTGGGCCCATCTCAATTTCTGCCCGTTTCGATATCGATCTCGCCACTGCCAATGAAGGTTTGGTCTGTGCCGGTGCAACTATGCAATCGCCGACTACTCGCGCAGATTTCATTGACGGCTGAGAGGATAAAGAGGATTTTGTACTATTCGATCCGCTAGCTGTGGTTTTGAGGGGACTAATTATCGATCCTTGTTTGCACTTGATCATCGATAACTTTTTTGGCTCGTTTTTGACTAGGTGATAATCGAGTGAAGAAACCAGAGCGGGCATCCGTTTCTCATATTCGCCATTTTCACCGCCCGAAACTTGACTAGTGATCGAACAATAGATGGGGAGGGCAAATTTGAGTTGCGACGGCGTTTGCACAGTTTCTGTCGGCTTATCAGTCGAATTAGTCTTGATTTCGATTCCCCCATTCATCATGCCAAGCGACCGACCGCACACAACCAACGCTGCGACAACACTAGCTGGGTAATCCCATCTATTACACTATTACAAGCAAATTACTGAATGGCGGGAAATTCAAATTCAAAAGTTTTGGAGATTTTCGTTTGTAGTTTTTCGCAGCTTTCGCTAGATGGCCGTTGTTCCCATTTCAAGGGAGCCGCAAAAATGCGATGCAGAACTTTACAATGAAAGAACTGAATCTTGTTTGGCATGGCGAGTTCAGTATGTCAGCGTCAAATCTGCGACCACGGCCAGTCAGTGACTTGTGAGTACAATGCACACCATCTTACTTGCCCAGCAGGTACCAGTACATCCCGACGACTTGTGATATACTGTCGATCAGTGCTAGAAATGACCACAAGGTCAAGGTCAGAATTCTGTCAAAACCCCGATTGACCGACCCTCAGTCAAAGTCAGGGTCAAGGTCAGAAAATTTTTTGGGGTCTGGTCAAGGCCAGGGTGAGGTCAGAAAATTTTTTGGGGTCTGGTCATGGTAAGGGTTAGGTCAAACAGTGGAAAACCCAGGTCATTGGAACACTACGGTACTGTCGATTTTGGATAATTGCAAAGTCCTGACAATTGCAACAAGTTTCCGCTCCCCGTTTTTTCTGAGCTTAGCGTTATATGTACGATTGTTTAGGATGACTGCACCTTTTCTGGTGTCCTTAGCGGTTGCAATTATCGGAAATTATTTGTAAGTATGTATTCTATCTTAGCCGCACTTGGGCGCTTGTCCGTTATTGCTGTTATTCTTTTCCATTCAAGCAGGACGGCTGACGTAATCTGGATATGCCATTTCCCGGATTTCGTAGAGGTTCGACTGGACATTGATATTGTGCACTAGCTATCGACCCTGGTGCACAAGCGCATGTCTCATTTTCAGCGTAGAACTAACTGAGCTACGTATCTTATCCTCATATATATACCATTATCATTCAGGACCTATCACAGTAAAAACTTGGTCAGGGTGTCACTGCCAAGCGTAAACTGAATTTATCATTCCATAAACCTCTGTTTCCATAATACAATTAATTAAACCTATGCGTATGGACATGCTAGAAAGGCTGAAAAGTTTCCACAACTATTCAATTCAACCTAGCCCCTCGCATAGTGTGGTTATTATAGTGTGTTGGTGCTGACTTCAATGCAACTGGATGCCTACAGCGGAATTCGGATAGTCGGCATAGACATGACAAATAACGTGAGAATATTCCTCAGCCATGTGTTCTATGCTAAGAATGTTAAATCAGTCAATGATGGCCCTCACAGACTACAGTTAGACAAGGGATCGAGTCGGGTCCGACCTGACCCGATAGTCCTTGACATGAAATATCAAGTCAGTTTACCCGAATTTTGTGATGGCCTTGAAGTTCCTTGAGATAGAAACCTCGCATAATTCGTCCCAACATGTGGGTGACTGGGTGTAAAAGGCGACTGTAAAAAAAATTTTAATGACGGCATCTTATTTAACGCACCAATGCATCATACGTGCCGAGAACTGTATGAAAACTCACTCACATATGGGAATGCAGAATCAAAAGGGGGAATGCAAGACTGTATGCGGATTTATACAGTCTTGCATCATCAGGTTTTTATTCATCGGAATTTGCTTTTTGCATAAGCAAATTCTGCAAATCCTGAAGTTGAACAGATATGAAAAAGTGTACCTGCTAATTATAGTAAAAACTTGCAAAGTTGCTGTATTTTTTGTATTGATTGAGTTGTAGTCTAAATAAATCAGGTTTTGCTTGCTTTTCATTCGCTATTCCCATCGTAGTTAGCATATTTTAGAGCGTTCACCGCCAGACGGAGCTGCTGCACTCAAGACCTGTTAGCTTGATATTTCAGAGAGGGGGTGATTTATGTTGAGGTAGCGAATTGCCCCGGCTGGGATCCGATCCCACGCATCAGTGACACTCAGCCCCGGGCTGCTACAAGTCTGGTGCTCAGGGATGAGAATCCTTCGGCGACTTCGACGCACATATTTTGCGTGGCAGGTATTGTCAGTAAGAAAATAACATTTCACTTGCTCTGCGCGATATCTTTTCGTTGTCTTCTTGTTGCATGTGAATCACGGTTTTGTGACAGCTCGGGTCAGAAATCAGATCAGATCAGGCCTACTGTACGACGGGTCGACTGTACCCGTACTATTTAAGAGAGGGTTTCTGAGAGACCCGACCAAGAGCTGGCCAGCCGACGTTTTTAATCCCCTTTTTTATGTGCTCTTTTGAAAGTACTTGCAAAACTGATTGTGCTGACCGAGGTAAAATTTTGTTTAAAATGTTTATGTATGGAAATATAGCACTTTAAAGGTAAAAAGTGGCCACATTTAATCAAAAAATCATAACTTGTTTATCCTCATGTCTAAAACGATTTTAAAAATACAGAAATGACCGCTTCATTCTAAGGAATCTAAAACTGTTTTTAAAATTACTCTAGCTATAACCGTTGATGAGATATTCAACAAAAACCGTCCGTGATCAGCCGTGATCAGTCACGTAATCGATTATGGGCAAATTATTAAGACAGTCCAACCCTGTTTTTTTCACTGAAATAGTAGCCTAGGGCCACTACATTACAAAACAGCTCGAAATCTCACCCTACGACCATAGATTATCGTGGACATGTGAGGTAACTGAATCTCCACTTTTTCTTGTTTTTCATGAAAGACAGATACTCTAGCATGAATAGGGATGGAGCTCCAGCCAAAAAAGCTGGAGATACTCTAGCATGATACTGTTTTTCATGAAAGACAGAACTTTGCGTATGCGTATTTTGTACGCAACCAACTGTACTATCTACAGTATGCGAAAAGGGCGCGCGGACTCGCTTTGGAAGTAGCTTCATTGAGAATCCTGAGCAGTCATGTCAAGCTCAGTCATTTTGCGGAAACGAATATACATTCTTTCCTCCCTCCACAATGTATGTGTACATAAGAAATCCAAATCGAGAAATAATGAGTAAATTAGCTGTAACTTATTGCATTTTGCTGCAAACTTTCAACATTACTGCGAGAGAACTCTATGGCAAACTTTTTAAAGTACCTCGACTATTCTCTAACATAATTGGACTCGATTACAAAGACGTGCAGTGGATAACAAATATGGCACAAAAGGAAGGTATAGTACGGTAGCCCTTCCTTGTACTACAACAAAGTCGGAAATCGCAATAATTTTTGATTTTGTTGAAGCCGCTAACATGAAAATACGCATTGTATGTATTGCGTACAAGCCAGTTTGCGTATATGCGTACACCAGGTCGAATGCGTATGCGTACGCGCATACGCATCCAAATTTCAATGCGTAATACGCAAACTTTGCGTATGCGTATTTTGTACGCAACCAACTGTACTATCTACAGTATGCGAAAAAGGGCTTCTTCAATTTCAATTATTTTATTACAAACATTTTAAAGTTACATCTTCTTGATCTTAGAAAGCTTTGCCAACCAGTGAGCAGGGCTGCCAGATGTAAAGGTTTCCCGTCATTTTTGACGGGATTTTGGCCTAGCGGAGGTTTTTGTGGAGGGGACTGGCCTGTGAAGGTTTTGGTGAAGGTTTTTGCCATTTTGTGGAGGTATGAAGGGGTTTTCTTAAACACCTTTTACACTAGGCAAAAAAAGCACCAAATCGATCCGCTGCCCGTTATCGGTCCCAATTTTTTTGCAAGTGCACGGCTTTTATCCCGAATTCAAGCTTTTTTCCTTGTATACACAGCTTTACTATAAAAGGGACGAATCAATATATCCGAACTCTAATGGTGAGATTAATAGTAAGAATCAGGCGACTTAATTTTTTCAAACTACACGCTTTTGTGCCTGAATGACCTTTACGAATCAATTGCGTGGCTACAACAAGCCACTTTTTCTGTCTGACAAAAATTGCAGAGGGGAAAAAAACGGATCCTATAAGAGAATCCAGCGCATAAGACGAGCATGGCCCAAAATAGATGCTAAAAAGTTCGGACCCTTGCAATTGTCTCCTCCAGATGCATTGATAATGCATACAGCATATGCATGTTGTAGTATCTGCACACCAATGAGCGCCTCTGGTGAAATTATCATTTGAGGTTTGCTTTTCCTTTTTCAAGTATAAGCCCAAGTTTTTTGTGATAAAATCTGAGTTTTCACTTCTGGCGGGATCTAACGAATGATAGGACCTAGGAGAACTTTAAAAAGAAAATTCGATAGCTCATCATCTCGGGATCATTGTGATATTTCTTGGATCATTCCAGGACCAAGGGTCGGGGAGATATGGGCCATATCGCCGAAGCAACAAGTTTTTATGTGTATTTCCATATGGATGGGGGTTGAAAATATATTCTTGACCTTTGCTTCACCACACACTTGGGGGTACTACTTACTTCTGTTGGTCTCAATTTAAAAAAACGCGTCATGGACTCGTGTGTGACGCAGTATGTAGATTCTGTGTTGTTCTCAAGGTTTTCAGCCCCATCATGCGCCAAAGGGGAAAATGTTTGATTCTGAGATAGACGCTACTGATGTTGAGGTTGAAGAAGCTGGAGGTACCAATCTTGTTTTTGACTATGCTTTAGACCTATTAGATTTTATCGAAGAAATGTTGCAGCTAGCAAGGCGCCGTTCAGTGAAAGCTTGATGCTCCCTTTGTCTGGCCTCGTTTTGATTCCAGCTCGTTGATACCGCAAGCGTTTTTGTGAGGGAATTATTGACGGCTTTTGGATAAGTGATGAAGGTTTTGTGAAGGATTTTAGGGTCACGTGCGACGGGATTCACTTTTAGCGTCTGGCAACCCTGCCCAAACGGGTTGCTGGCTGAACCAGGATGGGGCCCTGAGAAATAATCCATGATCGAACCTAACAGAAATTTCTCCCCGAAGACGTTTTTTGAACTGACCATAAGCGGCAGCGACAGATTCTGCGATGTCTTATGTCTGTTGTACTGTTGTGGTGGTTGACATTTTAGTTATGGACATACAATTAGTTGCAGTTTATGACTACATGCATCATTAGCTATAGTAGGAAAAATACGCAACACGCAAACTTGTATGCATGCTTTGTGGAGCGCGCAGTTTTCGTATTACGCAATAGGCATACGTATTCAAGAGACTTTGCGTATACGCATACGGCAACGCATACGCATTCAAATCAAGTATTTTTACCAACCGTAGTAGATACTTTCATTTGATTTTAATTATACCGACTGCTTTTCAACTTGGACCTCGCCTAGATTAAAACTCTTTCACTCAGCGCTAGCCTGCAGGAAATGAGGAAGCACTACAATATTCGTGAAGATTTTGCAACTTCTCTCTACATTTGGACCGTAATACGGTGTACCACAGGTGACAAAATCAAGATTTTTCTCAATCTTGATTTTCTTAGTTTAAAACACATAGATAGACTTGAAAAAATTTTTGAAACACCAAAGTTTCTAGCTTGATTTTTTTTCAAGATCAAAAAAGTGAGTTTTGAAAAATCAAGTTTTCAAAAACTTGATTTTTTTTCAAGTTTTTAAAAACTTGATTTTTTTTCGAGTTTTCAAGTTTCAACGGGTGAGATATACTGCTTTTGTGCCTGACCATCTGTAGGAGGTCAGAACTTTGTTTTTGTAACAACAAGCTTCCTGGTACTGTATTTCCAACGCAGGCGGTCCCTAAAAGGACAGTTTTGTCGAGAGCGTGGCCGATTCGCGGCAGGGCAACTAGGACTACAAGGAACTACGTCCGAGTGCATCCAACACCTTCGACACTCGATGATAATTGGTATTGCTCTACCCGATAGAAATAGGAGCTTACAATTCGAGCTATCGTTACTTTGGTCCAGTAGAATTGAGCAGCAGTTGCCCGTACTTCCTGTACCAGCTGACGACACCTGTATTCCACTGGGACATGGCGGCTGCGTTATGGCCAGGGGCTACTGAGCAAGAGAGCTCAAAGTGTGCCCAACCCACCAATCATTGTTGGAGCAACAATTACCGTTCATATAGCATTTGGCTACATAAACTGTCCTTGCGGTCAAATAGGACATTACCAAGCAGGAATTGCCTTTTCCCGTCTTCTCAGGCCGTTCCTCACAACGCGAAACGCCCAGGCAATAAAAGCAGTAAATCTCACCTGTTGAAAACTTGAAAAAAATCAAGATTTTGAAAACTTGATTTTTCAAAACTCACTTTTTTGATCTTGAACAAAATCAAGCTAGAAACTTTAGTGTTTCAAAAATTTTTTCAAGTCTATCTATGTGTTTCAAACTAAGAAAATCAAGATAGAGAAAAATCTTGATTTGTCACCTGTGGTACACCGTACATAATTCGAATGGATCGATTTTTTGATATAACTAGCGTTTTAATGATAACAAAATGCACCTCCAACTCGCGAGTAAGATGATTGGAACCAGCAATTCGTCCAGCTGCGTTTGGTTTCTCTTTGAGATCTGCACGAACATCCGCAAACAGATTACTAATTTTAAAAAGCGTAGTAACTCGAAAACTGAATTTAACTGATTCTAAAAAGATTCAGGTACCGTCATCCGGGGCTATTTCGGACCAGCGGGGCAATTTCGGAAAAGAGTTGCATGTAGCCTTTGACAGTACCCCGACAGAGAGTGTCACCGCAGAGCTTAGTCGTTTTACATGCCATTCTGTAGCTGAAACTCTATTTTATTAAAACCGCGCGCTGTGCGCCGCCTAAAGGTCAGATACAGTAAGAAAACACATTTATTCTCAACCTATGAAAATTTCAGGGAATTTTCTGGCTGCAAACTTTTTCTCGCGTTTGGGCTACAGATGAATGTGATAGATGAAATTGGGTTTTTGACAGTCTCTCCTCCTAAGTTGCTTGGCTTTCTTGTCTTTCTGACCTACCTTTTCCAAAGGGGTCTTTGTCAATAATTTGAGAGGCGAAATTTTTATTTCCCAAGGGTCCCCCCTTTGAAATCAAGAATTTTCACTTTCATAATTAGGTGCTAAAGGTAAAAAAATTTGGCTTTTTTCCACAAAGTGCGAGTGCTAAACCTAACTATTACACTTTTTTTAATTATCCCGACATCGATTCACGAGTGCGCTTCGTCTAGCATAGGTCATCCGAAATAGCCCCATCCCCATGGGTAATTTCGGATGCTAGCAGTTTTTGACAAAAAACTTCTTCCAGGTGCACTCAGACAGATTTTTCACGCAGTATTTCGATTCTTCAACATCTTAGCATTCTACGGATGCATTGAATTAGAGGTTTCATGGATTTTTTTGTTAGATATTCGATAATGATTGTAGCGCAGTAGGGAGAAAACGTCCGAAATAGCCCCGGATGACGGTACTGTTAAATTCAGTTTTGGCGGTAAGATTCAGTTTCAGTTTCAGTTACAGTTGACTGAATTAAAAAGATTCAGTTAACTGATAGATTCAGTTTCGGTGTCAGTGAACTGTAACAACGCTATCTAGCACAGAATTAGACCAAAATGTGGTGAAAAAGTTATGCATTAACTGGCGAGAACAAGCAGCCTATGCCTCTCTTATGACATAAGGGGTGCGCGGGCGGAAAATTCAAAAATTGCGCACTGCAGGCACTCCTTCTGAATATCTCGGGTGAAATTCAACGAATTCTGACGCGGTAAAAAGCATTTGAAAGCTTTTTCCAGGGGCTACAAGATGGCTATTACTAATCAGCGCGACTGATCAATTAATAAAGTTATTGATCAGTTTTGGCTAAAATTGCCTAAATGGGGTTCAGCATTTTAAAAAAATTTTACTCCCGTCAAGACAATAAGTTTTTTGAGTACTTTCGAGCGCATAAGAAAAGGGCGTCAAAAAATCGACTGGTCAAGTATATTTCATGTGGGTCTAGTCTCTCTGAAACCCTCTCTTAAAGAAGAATGGAATTTTTTGCGAAAAGATATTTTCGATACTGAACGAAGGCTTTTATTATTTATCCCTCACGTATCAAGCTGCGTTTTGAGGTGTTTTATGCGTCTATAAAGCAAAAAAGCGTATGAAAACTAAATTATCACATAAAACATAACTAAGGAAGTCAGTAAGGCTGTAACGGCCTATTTTCAACGTCGGCAATCGACCTTTCACCGCAGGACAGTTCAACAAAGGCATGATAATCGTGTGTTTTGTCTTTCCAACATCAGCATTAACAGGTCATGCCGACTAATTCTCTTGTGTTTTTGTTTGTTGTTCCTGGTCGGTCTTGCTCAGGACCCGTACCACAGAAAGCAGATAGAGGTAGGGCACTACCGTTTGGTAGAGGTAGGGGGTGCCAAAAGATAGGATTACCGATTGGTAACGGCTAGAGGTAGAGACAGGCCTACCGCTACCACTAAATGCGGGTAGGGAAAAGATAGAACTGCCTGATCTTTGCTGCCAGCAATCCATTGCGTTTTTCTGTGAAACTCCGCTAATAAGTCTGCACTTGGAAGGAAACAGGTTTTTCTAGCCATTATCAGTGGCGGCAACACATAAAACAGCCATGGCTGCCGGGGAGAAAGGCTGACATCCTCCCGCATTTAGATAGGTCGACCACCTTATCCTACACATTGTCTATCATCCTGTGCAGCCGTCCACTCTTTTGCGCGCTCTTTCGTATTGATTTCTTTGCCTACCCGTTGGCTACCCTCCTCTAGAGCAGGGTAGCCAAATGATGGGGTAGACATCTACCTCCACCAGTTGGCTCTCTCTACCTGCTCTTTCTGTGGTACTGGTAAGGGTGGGGATAGCCCTGTTTCTACCTACAGGTAGGCCTATCTTTGCCAAAAGGTACCCCTACCTGCTTTCTGTGGTACGGCCTCTGATGCTTGCTTGTGCGGGGTTTTTATTGGGTCTCCTAGGCTTTAATTGAGGGTGATATCAAATTACTTCCAAAATAGTCTGTTATCACATGCTCAAAACTTTAAGACAAGCCAAAGCCAATGGATAAGCAGGGCTCAGGATGGCTGGTCTACACGGCCCCTGCTAAAAGCCCATGGTCGATTAGGAAAATTGTGTGCAGAAGCTGCTTGTGCATAAAAATTAGCAGCACGATTGATGCGGCCGCGGTGGTGCAGCGGTTCGGCATTTGTCTCTCCATATTGGTCAGTAGGTTCGATCCCCGGTGATGGGGGTCGGTTTGCGAATTATAAACCCTCGCTGGCCGTGCGTGACTCACCCGGTACCGCCCGAGGTGCTACGAGTGGAGAGACGGGAGTCAAACGAGCAGACAGTCTCGATTGTCGAACATTGACAAGGTAAAGTCCGCCAGCCATCGTCCGAGATAGCCTGTACTCAGTCCAGGATGTCCTCGCGTGGAGGTGCCCCCAGTGGAGAGACACAGAGGAAGCTGCTGTGTGTGCTGGTCCTCGCACAGCCTTGCTTTGATTATTTGACTGAAAGCAGCACGACTGATCGCGAGCAACGACCAGAGTGACGCTGAAAGATGTAGCTCGTACCACCCACCCCCACCCCTGATACGGCGGTACAGTACTGTCAGTACAGTGATACGGTCGAACCTGGCCAGATTGCAGAAACAAATCAGAAAGAGGACAGAGCTGAGGTGAGATATGGGAAGCTCGATTATAAGCCTGTCACAGGCTCTTCCTCCTTTCTTCAAGTCCTCCTGAAATCATGATAACCTGCATATGTGCATACAGTAAATAGTAAAACTGCGATACCCCCTGGGGTAGGGGAGAATATCACAGTTTCAGTGTCGGTAGGACTAGAGATTCGAGTTACATAACGAACGGCTAACCAGACACGGGTGGTTTACTGTGCGTGGTACAGATGTGCAAAGACTGTTCTGGCCAGCATGTTTATTCCTCTTGCCTTGAATAGGAAGACGCGCATGCCGTGGACACCTGGACTAACCATCGTCCATTCTCCGACCACCACCTGCCCTTATCGACACACCTGCCATCATGCACGGCCCAATAAGGTCATGCTTGGCTCAGCAATTCTCAGATGCATCCTCGACTGTCGTCCAACATGTTTAGTATCCTTGCACTGGCTCTTGTCGTCTCGCATGGCAACTCGGTAAGCACCCTCTTGGGCCTGGTTGTACTGCTTCCTGCTGTCGGAATGGCGGCAACTGTGTCCCTGACCAGGGCTGACTGAACTCAGTGAGACTCCGAGTGGACCCTAGTCAAGGAAGACCGATATTCTCCCACTCACCTCAGCCTACCAGGCACTACGTTCACACTCCCCACTAAACCGAGTCCGTTTCAGGCACTGGCCTACAAAGGCGTCTTCGAATCGTCTCGAAGTTCAGACGCGCTCGGCTCAGCTCTACTCGGCTACGTGCTGGCCCAGCAGCCCACCACCACCAACCCGACCCCCAACAACTCGTCGCCTCAAGGAGACCTCCTCTCGAAGAACCCCCTTCTCCTACCCCTCCTCCTATCGTCGATGGGCAACGGCGGGGGTCTGAGCACCCTCGGCCTCATGTACGGTCTGGGCGCCCTCGGGGGCACCCTCCGCACCCAGTCCACTGCCAGCCAACCCCTCGGCGACCTGTCCACACTGGCCATGCTCGGCCTGGCGAGTGGTAATGCCGACATACTGGCCCCCTTGGCCCTCTTGCAAATGGCCAACACCGCCTCCAAGAACAACGGAGCCAACATCTCGGAACGAGAGAAACACATTTTCCACACATTTCGCGACCGACTGGCCAACAAGTACAACGTGACCAGTGTCTGATTCGTGCCATATGTTCATTCAAATATCTTCTACACGAACTACATTCTGGAATCGATGTGGGAATATTGAAAAAAAGAATATATTTGGATTCAGACCCAAAATTTTGACCTTTATCTTTACTATTAAAGGAACTGGGTAGGCCTCGTTGAACAGGTTTTGGGCGCGCCAAATGTTGATAAGTTAGTGTACCTTCCATTGTTGGGCCTCTCATTGTTGGACCTTCAAGTGGGCCTACCATTTCCTTTAAGACAGGGTTTCTGCAGTCGACAAAGACCTTGCCGAGTAAAAATTTTAACCCCGTAATTTTTTGCGTTTAGTAGTATGCACCCTAAGGATGATGCCTCTCGCTCGCAATGTTGAGGTAGTATTGATGCAAGAAAGTCTGAGGTAGAATGTGGATGAGGATCTGTGGGGCTAAACTGTGAGTCGCCGTGAACGCGCCGGGGATCGGCATGCTACGGAAATAGTTGGACCAAGGTAGTGGCCTGTGGCACCCTTGATGGAAAGACAGTTATGTCACACTCGCCAATGACTACAGTACACGTTGACACGTAGTGCGCGACAATAATGAATATCGACCCAGGTCAGCGGGGCTTGAGTGAGCGACAATGCCATGACAAAGCTAAAAGCAGGATTCTAATTTGATGTGCAGACCCCCGACCAGCACGAATCAAGGCACTTTTGTAGACCCTATTCATCTGTGCATCTCTCATGCAGTGTGTGGGAATCCATGGCCCTGATCTTGTTCAACTCGATATTCAGCAGGTTCAAGTCACAGCACAGCTGGTAGCAGAGAAAAATGAATCTGATTTGCATAGCTTTCAAAACTTGGTGTACAGGACAGTGCAAGTTGAGGTGCTAAAGCCTTGCTCTGATCGTATCATGGAGACCCCCGAAAATGAAAAACAGGCTTTGGCATTTGGCGTTTTAGTTCAACTCCCGATCAGTCCAGGGCTTTAGTATAAGCATAGTGTATGTGTCTCATACTCGCTGCCGCTCACTCGTGGGAGCGACATGGAATCCGGGTTAGTTCTCCTGAGTTTTAAGTTTAATGGAGCGGTCTTAGACAGCGGCAGCGAGGAAAAAAGGCCAGGGCGTGGTGCCAAAGCCAAGGTCAAATCGGTCGATGCTGGATTGTCCAACATCTTCTCTGACATTCCAGCGGCCAATGGCGAATACAAGAGGATCAGCGATCCCCTGGCTGGGAAACGTCAGCTGTCTGGTTGATGTTTCGACTGCAACCACCCTCGACAAATTTGTGTGACTTGGATGCCCTCAGTCAGTTGACTGGGCATACCAGCTTGCACGATTAGCTCGTTTGACTGGTGCCTGCGATATACGTGATTCACTACTTTTCCCTGTGATTATGGCCAATTACCCCAAATTCGTTGAAAAACGAGACCACAAAGCAAGACCTTTTTCAAACAAGACCTGGTGTTTTTTGCCTAATTCCCCAAAAAATCCTTTACTTTGAAAATCACTTGTATCGATTAAAATATCACAGATAGAACACGTCCACGCCCACATATTAAAAAAAGCTGAAAAAAATTAAAACTCTCTTCATCGTATCATTTCCCGACAGAAGCCTGCGAGTGGATTGCGGGGCTCATTCGGTCGAGGATGAACGCTAGTAAATCTTTTTCGTTGAACCGGAGTCGCTGAGGTCGAGGCTGGCAGTATCTTTTTGATTGTCTTCTACTTCAGATTCCTCGACGCTCATCTCGTTTGTCGAATTCAATTTTAGGGCCCGCTTCGCCTTTCCTGCTTTCTTTATAAATGCGAGTATGATTGTTTCTTTGTCGAGGAAGCCGAGTAAACACTGGTCGAAGCAAAACTTGGTTTCATCCAAATTCTTCATTCCGTACTTCGATAAGCGCGAATTTGTGGTTGGGCCTGATCTTAAGAATTCGTCATTTGGTCCATAATAATACACTTTGGCATCATCTCCTTTTCGCTGGACGACAATATCTCGCTTCCATGCCAATGCGAATGGTTTTTGGAGGGCGCTTTTGCGATGAGGGTATGTCACCCAGAAGCCGATTTCACCACATAAGAATTAGTGCTTACCTTTGGTACGCTGGTGCGGCAGGAAGCGACGACCTGGTCCAGCGTGATGGTGAGCCATAGCGGACGAAAGGGGGAGAGATTGTACTCGTCGCTCGAGAAAAACCAACTCTGACTCCGACCAAGGAGTTGGACATATAATAGACACGGCCTATACCTACGTGGTTAAGCGGCCCACCGGGCCAATTCCTAGTTGTCATAAGCATGCGCACACCTTTTCTGGCCTGTACCTGAGCATCATACTAGTGCGCGCGATTCAAATCACGTCTTCAGGGGCATTGAATTGAATAGTTTTACTCCACTGTAAACGCGGTATACAGAAGATATTTTAAAATTTGACGATCTCAGGGCTTTTTCTGTATGTAGGGACAAAATATTTAGTCGTATTTTTTAAGTATAACTGTAACTGATAACCTCGGATTCTTTTGTAAATGGTTAAAATCAATCATAAATCACGCAAAAAATTACGATACGATATTTAGTAAAAACCAGCTTAACCAAAAATAAGTAAGTGTGATCGTGTTTTACTTGAAGACGCCCAAGTTCCGAAAATATTCGACCATAAAAAGTCGCTAGCAAACGTTTGATCCTTAAGGGAGCAATAAGAACTTGAATCAAACGAGATTTTGTCCGTCCATTGCCAAAAATGATCCCGCCAAGCCCACTGAATCTGCGATTTGAATCGCGCGCACTAGTATGATGCTCAGGTACAGGCCAGAAAAGGTGTGCGCATGCTTATGACAACTAGGAATTGGCCCGGTGGGCCGCTGAACCACGTAGGTATAGGCCGTGTCTATTATATGTCCAACTCCTTGCTCCGATGGCCAAAACGCGCCTCTTACATACGAATCCTAATACACTAGTGTATAGCATTTGCATGTCACCCAATATCAAGGAAAAACCTGCCTGAAAGGAACGAGGTCCAACAGGCAAACAAAAATTATGCAAATAGTCAACTGATAACAAGTATCTACGCTAATTGTACCTCTGTCATAGACTGCTGCTGGGAGAACCAGTGACGGCGCAAGGGTTGAATTCGAATGAAGTCAGGGCCCAAAAATTACTATATCACACACACCGGGGCTCTGAAACGAAAGCGACCTCGCTCGTTTTGGTTGTCCAGTTCCAACCATCGGGCTGATACCGTAGTCCGGCTCCTCTGATCCGACTTGGTGCCACGACTGATGGTGGTGCTCGTCCACTGTCCGAACTGGAGCCTGGCTGTAGTAGGTACTTGTGGGGATGACGCAGTTGCTGGATTCTCTGCCATCGGGGATCGAGATTCCTCAGTTGGTGCCAGTGCTGATGATAATGAGGTTGGATGGGGTCCTGGCGTCGTCGTCGAGGCGGGAGTCGGATGGCAAGGGGCGACACATGAGGTTGAGTTTCCAGCAACCTGGGAATCCATTGCGCGCTTAGCAGTAGGGGCATTGTTGGACTGTGTTGGAGGAACGCGCTGGCCTGACGCTGGATCGAAAACGTGGTCTGGCGCTGGTGCTGGTGCTGCCATTTGTTGCGTCCATAACTCGACGCTATCTTCAGCCGGTGGTGATTGCCATGGTGCTTGATGGTTTCAATCGATCGTTGTGAACCAGTTTACGCTCCGCTGTTGGGCATGTCCAAAGGCGGATCATACTGTCGACTGCCAAGGGTTTAGCCATTACGACATAAGGACCATCCCAATTTGGCTCAAGTTTGGCACCCAATCCTTTTGGCACAGTGCACCAAACCAAACTATCAGCAGAAAACTTGTGATCTCTGGCGTTGCGCTCATAATCTTTTTGTCTTTCCTGCGCCTCCAACAGGTTCTTCCGAATATGGATTTTATAGCCTGTACCCCCTTTATACTTCATCTGCGTAAGTTTTTGGATTCAGGGGAGCACCTGATGGCCCTGATAGCTCTCCAGAGATGACAGGTTCACGGCCGAACAAAACGCGATAGGGTGAGTATTTCAATGTCGACTGGATTGACGACTGGTAAGAAAATAGGATTAATGGAAGTGCCACGTCCCATGTTTGTGCCTGCTGTTTCATGTAGACACCCAACAAAGTACCGAATATTTTCTTGAAACGCTCGGTAAGACAATTGCGAGCTATATTCGATAAAAACTCGGCTCCCCAGCCTGATAATAGCTCTTTACAACTACCCCACCTGCAGATAACTTCCCAGACGTAGCATGCGCTACTGTTCCAGCAGTACGATCTGGTAGAGCTACTGCTTGCACCACTGTCAAGTAGTTGGTAACTACGACGATGTATCATACGTTCTGTATTGATTACCCGTTGGAGGTGGTGGTAAAGGACCCAGTATGTCGACTCCAACGCGCTCCCACGGTGCTGCTATTGGCATATTCTTTTACACCAGTCTGTCAGAAAAATCAGTGATCCCCCCCCCCAAATTCCAAAATACTCCAAACACAGCTGGCAGGGCTAATACCTAGGCCTATAATAACTGAGCACCAAAACGGCATGATCACTCCAACGCTTCGGCTTCCATCAAGGTACATGTGTTCTGTTCTCCGCTTCTGATAGATTCGCTGCTTCTGGGCAATCAAGGAGACATTGAAATTTCGACCATTTTTACACATGCTGGAGGTCCAGAATTATGGCTTCCGCGCTAGGCACTGAATTCGAATATCACACTCTGTTTTCAGTATTCTCACATCAATTCTAGAGTGTACGTCTGTGACAATTACACATACAATAGTTTATTACAAAGTATAAAACAAATATTAGTCAGATCCATTAAAAAACACCCTCACTCACCCACTTTATGCAAGTTTTTGACATGCCTATTAAGATGGTAGGCCGACGAGAATGCTTTAGCGCACACAGGACATTCGTGCGTCTTCAATGCCATGTGCACAGACTGAACGTGCCTCTGCAAATGATAATTATCACAAAACGCCTTCTCGCACTGGCCGCACTTGTAATCTCTGTTCTTCAAGTGCACCATAGCAATATGACGTTTCATGGCCCCTCGTATCGGGAATGTTTTGCCGCAATAATCGCACATAAAATTCTTATTCAAAACGATTTCCACCGCATTTGATGTCGAATCGTCCATTTTGTCCATCGAATGCTTGTACTTAACGTGCTCTTTGACAGCCCACCTAGTCACGAATCGTCGATCACAAACCGTGCACGAGAATCGACGACCTTCTTCGATCGGTTGTTCTCTCAATTCGTGTAATTTTTCGTGTCGATGTAAATTCTGTCGATGCGTTGCCACATATTCGCATTGACTACATTTCAGTGTTCGATTACTCGAAATCGTATCTTCCCCCTTCGACGATGGCGATGGATTAAAAAATGAGGTCAAACTCACTTGCACGGTCGATTGTTGAGTCGATACCATACTGATCGGGGCGGAAATAGGGGCCGCTTGATCGAGTGCTGGTGCAGTGGTCGGCGACAGCTCGCACGGATTGACGGCTTGCAAGGTGGCATAGAGAGCATTGGTTAGCACGTCCGTATTATCGATCGATAGCTCGCAATTGGAAGCACCATCGTTCAATGCCAAATGCAGATCACCATCAGTCATCAGTGACGACGACTGTTGATTATCCGACATCAGATCAGTCGCATTCGAGACAGCGGCAGGTGACGGCGCTAATCCCAGATCGCCGTGAGAACACGAGAAGCCGTACGCCTCCTACAAAACATGCCATCAAGGTTCACTTTGGTTACACCCTGATTCCCCCTCAGCAATGTGAAAGCCATCAAAAGACAAGTTGGTTGTGGCAGATGCTCTCCAGTGCTGTCAACCTATCTCTGACCACCACGTGGCGTTTTGGATATGTAGACCCTCAAAATTGCTCTCGAAATCATTTTTACTATGCAGTACATTCTAAGTTGCAAGCTTACAGGAAACTGCACTTTTACAGCAGAAATTTTGAATTTCGCGCCAAAATTCCAATCCCCAGGCCTTTTCCCACGCACGACTTCATTGAGTATCCTCCAATCCCATCCTGAAGTCGCAAGAGGCCACCACAGAAAGTGGTCAGACAGGTGCCCGAACCTGTCCACAACTGCCTTACCGCACACTTTCTGCAGCAAGACCCAAGGTCGCATGGGCATATGCCCGGGTCCCACCCGAGTTAAGGCGAGGGGCAAACATGCTTTTTCAGGAGACCCTGGGGGGTTGGGGTAAAACAGGTGCTGAGGGGACCCTTCACAAGCGTTGGATCCTCCCTGTCCTCTCTGGACCTCGCCCTACCCTAAGGTGCTACCGCTAGCAGGTGCCGCTATCGCCTACACGGCAAGACCTGCGCCAAGCCACATAGGGCGAGTACATTTGGTTCAAGGCCCAGCAGAAGCTTGTCTACACCGGGATGATAATGGAAGACCCCGGTCGCAGCATATCGAAAAAGCTTACCGCGGGCGTTCACTGCAAGCATTTATTCATCCTACTGGTCGATCCAGAATCCAGGGGAATCGATTTGTGGCCCACTTTAAGACAGCTTGTCTATGGGCCCTATCTGGTATTAGTCCTGCCTGATAGGCGACTCGCAACACCCAGCCGGTGATTAGACACGGCCTGTGGGGAAGGAAGTGTATGTGGCCACATACAGCTTATCACTTGCCTTCGTTGGCCATCCAGGCGAGCTTGAAACCCGTCGGGTTGATGTCTCTGGCTCCTACGACTACGTCGGCTTGGAGACCATCCACTCTCCATGTAGGGCTATTCAGCCTACTACGGCAACTGTGCCTCCCCAACGTCCCTGGTCCTGCACTGGCGTGACACACAACCAGGACTGATTGAGTGCCCCACACAACCTTTCCTCAAGGGATGAAGGTAGCACCCCAGGGCAAACACCAAGGCCAAGCAGAAGCATCACTCACCTGTATCATATTCTCAGCCAAGGCAGCAACAGTCCGCAAAGCATCGTTGCATAACTGGTACTTGACCACGGCCTGCATCCGCCCGACTGCTTCCCTCGTCATGGCCACCGCCTTTGTTCGATCTTCTTGCTGCAACGTTTGGAAAGTGGCCAACAAGGCGCCCAAATGTCGTCGAAACGTGGCCAAATTTGGTACTTCATTCCCGAATAACCCATTCTCCACAACACACGACGATACTCGCTCCAAATACGATTGCCCCACCATATGTTCACTAGAGCTGGCATCGTGCGCACGTTGGACTGACGATTGCGCCATGGGCCTGAAACTACATCAAACACAACCATTCCAAAACACAGTGCTATCCAAAATATAATGGCTCATTCCATCGCCATCACAAACCCATCATCCGTCCTACAAAAATACTTTACTACCACATCACATAAAGCATCATATTCACCTTGCACATGTGCACATAGCTTAGGGGCCGTATCCACATCCCTGTTGCAGAATAACACAAACTAGAGCCAAAAACTGTAAACATGCGAAACGACAAAACTACTCTCTGACAGACCATGTTTTTCTCTGCAAAATTGTCGCTGGCATCAAGAATGTTTTCGCTGAAAATTTCAAGTAAAACGCTCCCTTTCCACGCAACAGGGATTATTATGGATACGGCCCCTGGCCTTCACAGGGACCCCAGATCACACTTGGAATGCAAAATTAGTCCTACTTCGACACCGGCACTCTATCTACAATAAATAAATGGAAGAACCCCCATTTCACAAAAGCCCTTCTTCCTCCTCCCCATCATCCTGGCTCGTCGCCGCCCCGCTCGACCCCTGACCACCCGCACTGCCACTTTCGTCCAATTTGATTTTTTTTATCAATCGAGCGTACTAAAAATTAACACAAATGTAGAATATTCTATCTTTAACATTTCCTATACCATGAAATTCATACAAAATTGTAAACTGGCGCGAAATTTGAATTTTGAAAAATTCAATCAATTTTTTTGAATCTTTTACTTTTCTGTTTTTTAATTTTCCACACAATTGTAAAACACACATCATCGGCAAGTTCCCGCCATTCTTTTGCAAGTAAATATTAAAGGAAGTTTTGAAATTTTCAAAACTACCTTCAATTTGTAATTAACTTGGAACCAAAAAACTTTTCTTAAGCCCTTTGACTTTGTGAACATTTCTTTACATACATCCGTCAAATTTAAATTTCGCGCCTTTTTTGTAAACATTTTTAAACGTCGTCCGGAATTTAAATCAAGTTTTTAACATTTTAGTTGCCGCCTTTAATAAATTGTACCTTAAAGATATTATCCCAAATAAAGGTGCGGGTTCGATTCCCAGTCGCGGTAAAATTTTAATAAAAATTTCTTACTTCATTATCCAACGATTTCATATGGGGATGATTGACAAATCGTTGAAAACGTTCTCCATCATTTTTTTCAAACGAATCAATCAGGGCGGGTAAAATTTGTGCATCTTCAGTCGTGGCAAAATTAGTCGCCCTGAAATTAAAGTTTCAGACACTTTTTCAGTGTCTGTAAAGGATCGACTCATCCGAAAGTGAAAATTTTGACCCCATCATTTTTTGTGCTTAATCGAAGCTACATGATGAGTTTATGGTGATGCAAAAGTCAAAAATATAAAAACGTGTTGCTTGCGCGCTATTACTTATATCTCTCCAATTCTTCGTCCTGAATTAATCTAGAACATGTCAAAAAAACCGCAAGATGATAAGCTATCAAAAGGTCTTTTAATTTTTTGGGTCATACCGTTTGTGAGACAAAATATTCCCGCCAAAAGTCAAAATTCAAGTTTTCTCCCACAAACATGGGCTTATAGAGCTAGAAATACATAAAAGAGGCACACCCAGCGATAATTTCACCAGAGATGCTCCAGGGTGTGTGGATTTAGAAAATATGCGTATGTCATATACATTTGATGCAAACTGGAACGAGATAATTGCAAAAACTGATATTTTCAGCATCTTTTCAGGGTCTCTCATGGGGTGTGTGTAACTTCTAAACATATAATTCGGACCTTGCCTGTCTAGTTGAGCAGAAAAAAATGCCCTGCCCCATGTTTAGAAATCACAAAGAACTATGTAAAGTACGTGTATTTATAAAAAGTGGGAATCGCAGCTTTCGTTGCGGTCGCAAACAGCCGCAGACGCTTCGCAAGCCGCATCGCCCTAGCAATCATTGCTAGGGCGATGCGACAATCACGGGGTACCTTACAATAGATTGAGCAGAAAAAAATTGTGGTGTCAAAATTTTCCCTTGGTAAGCACTTGGTCGATCCTAACACCCGCTTAAAAAAAATTTTTCATTCTTACGCGAATGCTCGTTGATAAGATTTTTGGGCAGCGATGCTATCGCCTCGAATCAAATGTACTAAGACGAGACCAGTTGTCAATTTGCCAACTTTCGGTGCTTCTTGCACAGCCACGTACGTGTCCACTTCTCGGCCGATCGATGCAGCTGCTTGATCGTATCTGAAAAACACCACTGTCATACTTCATCCACAATGCACTCGATAACTAGGGAACACATTTGACAATTTTTACCCAGGAGGGAGTCGAACCCACCCTGCACAGGCCGCCCATCAGGCCTCATTATAACCTGTCGCTCCCCGGGCGCGTGTGCATCGGAATTCGCGGAGTTGCCGCTATCGGTCAATTTTTCTCGAAGTTTTTAGCGATAACCTAATTTGCTGTCAGCAACAACTTTGTAGAGAAAAATGCGCTCTACCTAGCAGATATAAGTTCGAAGCTTAGTTTTCCGTTTTGACTTCTAACCAAAGCTTTCTCGTAAATTTTCGCGATTCTCGACGAAAAAAATCGATACAAAAAAATAAAAACAGTAAAAAGCAAAACGAATACAACCAGTCGATAGAGCATATTTTTCTCTACAAAACTGTCGCTGGCATCAATTTAGATTATCGCTAAAAATTTCGAGAAAAGTTGGCCAAAAGCGGCGGAGGCGCGAAAACGCATTTTGACAGGCGCATGTGCACTCGATTGGTAATGTGTTGATGCGATAACACCTGAACATATGGTCTTTTCGCTCAAGGCTTATTTATACTGGCCACCGAGTTCTCTGTGACAGAGCGGCGCACTGCTTGGAATGGTCCCAGATTTTCATGTTCGAGGATTACTGTACTCTGTCCCAGACTTCACTGGACCCTGAAAACTCGGGGACCAGTATAAATGCACCAAGGTCGAAGGAATGAGTATAAATGCGACCAGGCCGAGGCGCCCGTACTGGGTCCCCGATCCCCTGCGCGGTCTGTCCCTGCGTTTTTGCACAAAAAGTCAAAGTTTGTGCAAAAACGCAGGGACCCATTTCTATCGATTCTAAAAATCGACGATCGTCTCTAAAATTTTAAACAGGGTGTTCACCGATGCAGTTTTTAAAACTAAATCCGATAATGAAGTCAAAATTTAGGTTTGGGGGCGATTTTTACCTGTATTTACTCATTTTCTGAGCCTAGTTTTTCACTTTTAAAGAGCTCACTCCATGATCCTCACATCATTGGCTATGTGTGATTTATTGATCGTGTTGTTGAATTCGAGTATTCGATTGATCATTGTGACCATTTGATCAGTCAATATGATCGATCTGATCATTTATATCAATCGATTGATTTATTGATCGGGTGATCGATCATTCAATCTGTTGTTTGATTAACATAATAGTATGATTCATCGATCGATACATCTGTCTATCGTACAGATCAGATCATCGTATCGATCAGACCAGCTGATCATATCATAATCTGTTGTTTGATTAACATAATAGTATGATTCATCGATCGATCCATCAGTCTATCGTACAGATCAGATCATCGTATCTATCAGACCAGCTGATCATATCGATCACCCGATCATATCAAACAGCGAATTGATCAGCCAGTCATCCGCCGAGTGATCGGGCATCAATCGATCAGTCATTCTTCTAAGATTCTTTCATGATTTTTATTTGTATCGGCCGTATCAATATTTTCAAATTACCTTACTCTTATCGATCAAAAGCACTATAGAAAAGCAATGTGCATATAATGATCACATCGTTCTCTTTTCCTGTATTCTAATCGTATAGGATCTCTGTCTGGCATGAACCCTCCTTTCCGACTGGTTTGCGCCTTTGTGCAACGAGCAGAAAACGTTTTTCTCTCTCTAGCGCCTCTCTAGAGGCAGGGACAGAGTCCCAGTTTTTGAAAACGCAGGACAGCGCGCTCTGGAGGCAGTATAAACGCCCTCGCGGTAACAGAATGGCAGAGAACTCTGTCCTGAGCGCGCAGTCACAAAGAGCTCCGTGGCCAGTATAAATGAGCCTTCAGGCAGCAGACAGGGGATCCCCGTCCACTGCGCGTCAAACTATTGTTCGCCTACCCTTAAAGGGCTAAATTCTAGTCGGGTGCACACACCTGTCAAAATGCGTTTTCGTGCTGACGACGCTTTCGGCCAATTTTTCTCGAAATTTTCAGCGATAACCTGAGTTGATGCCAGCGACTAAGTCGTAGAACGAAATGTGCTCTATCGAGCAGGTATAAGTTCGAGGCTTGATTTTTTGTTTTAAGTTTTTATCAACGATTTTTTTGTAGAGCTTTGCGATTCAGACGGAAGAAGTCGTTGTAAACTTGATGAAAGTAGTCAAAGCAAAACAAAGACAGCCAGCCAATAGAGCTCATTTTCCTCTACAAAAATGTCGCTGACATGAATTCAGGTTATCGGTAAAAATTTCGAGAAAAATTGGCCGAAAGCGGCGAAGACGCAAAAACTTACTTTTTTCAGGTGTGTGCAAATGCAATATAATTTAGCCCTTAAAGACGAAGTCTAGAATCGATGTCAGAATATTGAAAAAAAAGTGATATTTAGATTCAGCACCCATGTATTAAAAGGATAGCCAAAATTCTGCACCCTTATCTCAATTATTGCTGAAGTTGAAATTGTCATTTCTCACTGTTTTCCCCTTTGCTAACAAGAATATCAACTTTTTTCCATACGTGCTGGGAGTCGAGAATTTCGGCTACTCCCTAAAAAATGTGGGCGCTGAATGCGAATATCATGTTTTTTTCGATATTCAGACATCGATTCTAAAATCTCGTCTATAAACGCTCGGCCGCAACCCAGGTTTGAAATTTAAGCCTTCTTACTGTTCAAGTTTTAAATGAATTTTTGAAATTCGACTCATAAATTCCGCAATCATTCTCGTTTTATCCGAGTGATCTTCAACGATCGATAATGCTTTTTGGTATATTTCTAATGCTTTAGCTGGATCGATCGGTTCGAGAAATTTCGCCGCTTTGTCCAACGCCATGGCCGACGTGTCGGGCGTGCCAGTCTCGGCGTACAATCTCGCCGCTGTTTCCATGAACGATTTCGCATCGTCCATTCGTTTCATATCTTTGCAAATCAAAGCCGCTTGTTCTGTGCATCGAAACATAGCAGAAACAATTTGTCGTCAATAAATGGAAAAACTAAATAAAAAGTTACCGAGCTGCATGAAATAGAATCCCATTTTGTTCGTGGCAATCGGAAGCTTTCAAATAAGCATCCAAACATTTTTGCAATTGTTTCGCATTCTTGTAACAAACGGCTGAAAAAGAGAATTTGTGAGAAATTGCAAAAATTTATCGAGTAAACAAGATTTACCAGCACGATCATATTCGGCAGCTGCAGAATCATAGTCTGGTTTCCATTTCATCAATGAAGTTTTAAGGCTGAAGTAAAAATTATGGTCAGTTACCAGGTTGAATAAGAAAAAACTAAATCTCCTCATGCATTTAGCCACCTTTCAGCCTTCGAATACACAGTTTACGTAATTTTTCATAGACTTTTCGCTCAAGGGTTTGAAAGCCTATTTAAAAAATCACGTGTACTAATGCACAGGCCTGAAGATAAGATGATTTGTTTTTACATATATAACAGAAATTCAAAACATGCGTTGTAAAATGAACATCGAGGAAATCAGTCGAAATCAAAAATTTCTTAGAACAAACCACAAAAAAATAAAAAAAATAGTATTTCAAATAAGGTTCCGGTGTACAAATTGTTTCTTGCCAATTTGCATAGAGAGTTAGCGGAAAAGAGAAATCCACCACCGTGACACCAACTCATTCACTTACTATTTTTCCGCTTTTTTTACGCATTCATCGCCCTCAGCAATCTTTGCATCCATCGCCGATTCGAAAATTCGAAATGCGTCTAATACAATTAGAAATTATAAATATTCAAAGAACAAATAATCGAAACCACTTTTCAAATACAAGAAAACTTGTTTTCCCAAAATATCTAGATATAGGATATCGATACTTCCTTTCCCCGATCGGTCGGGACGCGGACAACTGCTCCCTTGGACAATTGCCCTCCGTAACACTGGCCGCAGGTACATGGAGATGTCTGCTAGCGGCGGATAAGAGCGGTCTTGGCAGCCGTGTTGTACGTCGGTCTTTCGGTCGAGGCGCTTGGGAAGTTGATTAGTTGAGGTGGTGAAATTATGGGGCATGGTGCGGAGCAAGTTGATTTATGTCATTTTTTAAATTTTCGGCATTTTTAGGAAGAAGTCAACATACATAATATATTTTGCGGCTCGTTGAACGTGGGCGGAGAAACATTGTAGGTGAATGCGTAAAACAAGGCATTGAGCGCCGTTGGCCAGATGTTATTACCCATAGTTCTACTTGCAGTCCTAATCTTAGGCCTAGTCTACCTTACGTGTTGCGCATAAAAGGCTTTTAACTGAAAAAGGGCCAGTTGCAGATGCTTGCAAACTTGTGGCTTACACGTAAAGAGTCTTTTCGTGAAGGCCCAAATTGCAAGCGTCTGATTCCATGTTCCGAATTGCCAGTTGCATGTTCGCAAAATTTGAATTTCGCGCGCGGGGGCAATTGTCCAAGAGGGCTATTGTGCGTGATTCGATCGGTCGGCTGGTCGGCTCGCGCACACCTCAGTCCAGACTAGAATGTTATAAGCTTAAGAAAACGCTGCGAGCGCGCGAAATTTAAATTCAAAGGAAACATTGACGCGAGGAATCAACGGTAAAAACGGGTTTTCGATCAGATAAAATTAAAAATTCACGCCTTTCCAACAGAAGCCTTCATCTTGAAAAATGCGCATATATTATGAAAAAAACGAATTGGAAAAAGTACTTCTTTCTACTAGCCCAAATTACTTGAAAAAATTAGTCCGCGCGAATCGATAAAAAAAACACCCTTGAGAATCAGTTTTTGAGAGACCTGACTGAGGATTTTTGGTCATCTAAGCATCTACTCGTAACAAATTAACAACCGAATAAAAACCGATTCGAATTTACGCCTGATAAAAATTATTTCTTGGTCTCTTTCTTTTCAGTACCCAACGCTATGTAGTCTACTGCGAATATACCCATCTGATTGTGAGTTACAGAGCGAGCAAATACTTGCCATTATCATTTTCTTCTTTTTCCTGAGCATCTGCAAGCCTACACAAGCAAATAGGTCTCAAAACCAGTTTTTTCTATAACCAGGCGCAAAAATTGCAAATTTAAATTTCCCGCGTTTATGCTGAATTTGTCTTTTATCATTATTCTGGAAAAAATCCCAGATTTTTGACGCGAAAAACTGCATTTGAAAACTTTTTTCTATGGGCAACATGATGGGCTATTACTGATCACCGTAAATGATCAACAGCTAAAATTATCGATCATGATTAGATACAATTTCCTGAATGGGGCGCAGTTATCGGCCATGCGCGCAATAACCTGTGGTTTCTAGCGCAAAAACTCAGGCGATTTTTGGTTTTTTTTACAAAAGGCAACTGCTTCAGTGAAAAAACAGGGGTTTCAGGTTCTATAATTTTACACATAATCGATTTTGCGCCTGATCACGGCTGATCTCAAATGATTTTTCGAATGTCTTTTGCACGGTTGATGCTATGTTTATTTAAACAGAAGCTTCAGATTCCTTGGCACTTGGCGGTCATTTCTTTATTTAAAAAGTGTTATAAATCCAAAACTAAGCAAGTTATGATTTCTGGACCAATGGCTGATCGACCGGCCACCACCACCGTGCGTCAGTTCGTCTGTGATCCCAAAGAATACGAGATACGATTTTCGAGTTTCATTAATCAACGATTAATTGCTATCGTGTTTAAAAATCGAAGTGTGCCC
>JASANH010000562.1:0-37155 GCA_030248295.1 Mesodorylaimus sp. YZB2_4
TACGCATCCGCGCAAATTGTTGTGTCGTCAAGTAGTCGGTATCTAAAATACTTGACTGATCGAAATAATGAGCTCTTCAAGTTAAACTGAAACATATACTGGTTTTCCTCGGTCCGCGGCGCCCATCTTTGATATAGCTGAGGGAATAGCTCCTTTACAGTTGCCGCAAAGGGATGCAATTGACGAGTCTGATTCGACAGGTGCCTGTACGATGCTAGTTGCAGACAAAACCGACGACCAAGTTGTTCCAACACCCCTTTCGCTGCTTTGATATACCTAATGCGTACAAAAGCTCTTGTCTAAATGTTTAAAAAAAAACATCCCACTGGTTTACCTCGCAAAGTGCCCATTGAAGCTTTCAAATGCAAAGGAACGAATTGACCACAATGGCCCAAAGCGTTTCACTTGATTAGGTAGATGTCCAGCCGCGTGAGCATTGAAGTTTTGCGAGTTCTTGTGACATAAAATAGGAATAACCTTTAGCCATATATCAATAAGCTTCTGAGCGCTGGCGATGTCTCTGCTCGACACGATTGGCTTAGACAGCAACCTGAACAGCATTAATAATAAAAAACAGAATTCTGGTTACTGTAAGTGGGAAACAGTGAGCTGAGGAACCACTCACAAAGGAGTTCACTACACTTTTTGTGCCCTTAACCAGCCTCACCTTTCATGCCATGGGTAGCCAGGACGTCCTCTATGGATGACCATTGATAAAGGCCACTTTAACATTGACTGTAGGAAAGTCCAGTTTTGAGGCGTTACAGTACCTGATAGCGTGGACGTATATGGCGATCGAATGCCAATAATTTGGTATCTTATCCATATATGACGACGATATTGGTTAAATCGCATACATTAATAAATTTTTGATTTCGGACGCTTCGAAACTTCGAATGGAATGTAGACTTAAAATTTTTCGATTGAAAAAGTGCAGGAATCGAATCTTCCTTACCATGCAACCAAGTTCGGAAATCAATGTTTCGCTGAAAATATCACATTCACATTCACATTTTGTAAATGGACAGTGCGTTTTGTCACTATAACTGTTGGCATGTTACGATTGCGAGCTGTAGGTCAAATAATAGAATGCCAAGTGTCCAGATTTAATGGCTGTGTCGGTTACTCATTGTGTCAGAGAGCAAGCTTCCTGTGCAATGTTTATTTCACGTTATATATAGAACGTGAGTGTAGAGACCGCATGCTACGAAGCTTTAGCGTTCCTGCAGCAACGCACAACGGTATCATTTGTCAGGGCTTAGGAATAGAGAAGCGTGCGAAGAGGGGAAATTTTTCGCACGTTTTTTGGTGGCAGTTTGTGTTCTCTATTTCTAAGCACCTAGAAGTTGGTCTTTCATGGACCTTTTTATTGGGGGTCTCGTCTACTGGCAGGTTGCCAGTAGTAGAATATGGCATGATTGGCGTTGTGGATGATTTGTCGACAAAATTAGCGACAATAGATATGTGAACAAATAAATTTCAATGCTAAGAATCGCGACGACATCAAGTCTTGTTTTCTGGTCGAAAATATGTCCGAGTTGTGCCGATCAAATGATAGGTGTGCATGCGATTTCAGGCAAGGGAACTATAGAATTCGAAGAGTTCATATTCGTAAGTCGTCATGTACGATTTGGCAGATACCGATGGAGATGACGACCGGCAGTGTGGCGAGGAAGACTTCCAGGATTGCCCCATACCACAAAACTGCCGTGAATTACTCCCCACATTTCTCCACACACTTCATCCATAAAATATCTATGTCATTACCAAATACTGTAGTTCCAGAAAACACTGGTTATAACACCCCCTCGCTGCCACTCGCCGCCACCCCATCAGCACGTGATCATGCATACCCCATTGCTATACCCAGATGCCCACCGACCGTGCTAAAAATCCCCCACTGTACTTTTCACAGCCCACACACGCAAAACATACGCCCCCCTCCCCTCGCCTATGGCGCTAATCTCTATTCCCTGAGCTAACCCGCGCTTACGATAAATTGCACAACGTCACCGCAACCCGCCCGCCTATAAACAAACATGCGACCCTAACGAAATCACAGCACACCAAATAGCCAAATCGCTATTCCGCGTACCACCATCGACAAAATTTTCTTTTCTACCTGATTTTAGAAAAATTACCCTTATTTTTTGCTGTACAGCGAAAACTTTTCTACAAACTTCATATCTAAACCAACTATGTCAGCACTCAAAATTTCTGGAAAACAGTCATCCTATAATTTCCTCGCTGCCATCCGCCGCCTTTCCTTCCACACATCCGTGTCCACACCGCACCATACTTTCCACAGAACTCACACGCAAAACATACCCGCCCCTTGCCTTGCCTATAACGATACTCTCTATTCCTAAACTAACCGCTACCGCACTAACGATTACAACCTGTGTCGTCCTATTCGCCTACACATTTCATACTTCCTCTAACCATGTAAATAATTATTCGATAATAATAAATAATTTGAAAAGCTTAGGCTACGTTAGGCTGCATTTAGGGCTTAGACTATCATGGACTGCACTTGAGGATTAAACCAGGGTCGGCTGGTTCACCATTATCTTAGCCTTAGCCTTAACCTACGATAGCCTTGTTTCAGCCTTACGCTAAGATGGACTACATTGACAAGATTGGGTGGCGACGAACTGCAAAAACGCCAAAATCCCAAACACCTCGTGCTACCGCTTTTTCCACCGACGGACATGTCCCTCCCCACTTCCACCACACACAAACAACCCACCCCCCCTCCCCCTCCCATCAACCAACAACAAAACCTCACACCAAAAAAAACCACCACTCACCCAAAATCCAAAACCAAAAAAACCGAAAACCATTGATATTCATTCCCCGCCCAACTTCATCGTTACTATCCTGACGCCAAAAAACAGACCAAAAACCAAACCATCCACTATCTCCTAGCCCACCACTGATCCCCGAGCCAATGGATACAGGACCATCGGCCCCCCCCCCCCCCCGTTTTCTGTGTTAAGTTTTCCAGTCTTTTGACTATTCGCTTCATGAATTTTGGTTCCCCGCCTAGTTATTTTTGTCCTGCACCGACGGCTTATAAGTGTCTCCCATTCTTTCCTGATTAGCCTGTTTTCGCGATTCGAGCTTTTGAGTTAGCAGTGTGTTTGTGTCTTTGCACCGAGCATCACATGCATTACCCCGTTTTTGATGATGCCTTATTTTTTTCACCTGTGCCATATCTCCGAATGTGCGTTAGGTTTTTGCTTCACTTTTTAGCGTCAGGATAGTAATGTTCAGGGGAATGAATATGAACATGTCCGTTGTTAGGTTCCTGAAGCTGGCACTCCTGCTAGATCACCTTCGGATCTATGGCAGTGCACGACCAAGCTATAGGGTGTGAAACTGGGTTGCTGGTTTGCGGCCCTGGGTCCTGATTTGCGGAAATTAGTTCCCTTTGTGTCATGTGTGTCATTCGTGTTTAGTGACTGTTTTGCACTTTCAGTAGGATGCGTTGTGTTCTGTTTATGTTTGGGTGAGACCCTGTGCCAGGGTTCTCACAGATCCATCGCCCCGGACAGTGGGAGGCCGTCTCCATCGGCGAGGTGGTGATTTAAGGGTGGAATGAAATTCAAGATATGCAAATGAGTATGACCTGGTCCGATATTAGGCCTGTCTGGTGATATCTGGTGATTGCTGTGTTGATTGCTACATCCCAGAAGCCCCAGTACCATTCGACTGAAGGCCATCTCGCCCTTGCGTCTCACCCCTAGCCATCCCGTCTAACGATTAACGGAGCTCCCAGTGTTGGAGGGGCTGGTCGATTGCGCCAAGGACGACGGCACTTGACCGCCGTGGGTCGTGCTCGCTAACTTGGGCTACCCAACTTTCAATCTGCGCTTTTTCTACTGGTTCCACTAAGAGGATTGTGTGTCGTCCTCCAACAACGTTTCTAGTTCCAGCCTTGCAGCCTCCATGTCAGATAATATCCTGAGTTGATTCCCGAGCAAGGGACTGCAATGCAGGCCCTCCATACATCCCGGAACCCTATAACAGCCTATATTTTTTATAAGCTGACCTAAAAAATTTTTGCAAAAAAAGGGGGAACGCGCAGTCGAGGTCTCGGAAAATTGTTCTTATTCACTTGCTGCGCAATGGGTTCCATCCGCTCGAGGTGTTTTCGCCTCCCCTGCGCAATGGGTATCATTCGTTCGAGGTGCTTTCGCCTCTGCTGCGCAATGGGTATCATTCGTTCGAGATGTTTTCGTAGGCGTCGTATGTTTTGCGTGGGGCTCTGTGAAAAGTATAGTGCGGTGTCTATACCTACGTGTTAAAGCAAAGGCGGCGGTTGGCAGCGAGAAAATTTTATTACCGTTGTTTTCTCAAAGCTTTTAGAGTTAACATAGGTGGATCAGACATGTGGTTTATGGAGAATTGAACGCTCTACAAAAAGAGGGTAATGGTTGTAAAAATAAGGGGTTTTTTAGATGGTTTAAGGAAAAAAAGCGAGAGGTCTTGGGATTCGCGGCGAGACGCGATGTATGTAGCCGGTCATGTTTGTTTTGGGCAGCGGGGTTGCGGTGCGTTGTGCAATTCATCGAGGTATAGAGACTATTGCCATAGGCCAAGGGGGGGGGGGGGGGTGGTGGCAATTAAGTATAATTTTGTAGCCGGTGGACGCTAGGAGAGACGAGTGGTGGTAGAGGCTGTGAGATTTATTGTGGTTGCTAACGATGAAAGTTGGGCAGCTATTAGATTTTGGTTAATTACGGTTTTTTTGGTTTTGGATTATTGGGTGAGTGCGATGGATTTTTTTTAGTAGGGTTATAAAAAGGTTTTAGTATAAGTTAGAGTACAATAATGATAGGCGAGGGGAGGGGGGGGGGGGGGGATGCGGTATGTTTTCAATGTGTGTGCCCTGTGGAAAGCATGGTGGAGGGACTAGTGGAAGTCGGTGGAAAAAGCGGTAGCACGAGGTGTTTGGGATTTTGGCGTTTTTGCAGTTCGTCGCCCAATCTTGTCAATGTAGTCCATCTTAGCGTAAGGCTGAAACAAGGCTATCGTAAACAAGCCCTTTCCAGCTGGCCATAACTTTTTGTTACTGATAGTTAGCTTTACTCCTTTTTTTCTACCCTGAGGAGTTCTAAACAACACACGCACATCTAGAAGCGCGTTGTTGAGCGTTGCGTCTACATAGTCGTGCTTTCTAAGAAAGGAGAGGCAAAATTGAAAAAGCGAGGACTCCCTGGCACAAATATGGGTACAAGCTTTAACAAAACACATCTGCTGCAACTGTAGATTCAGATCTGATCCTAACGTTATATGTACTAAAGATAAAAAAAAAATCATCATAAAAAAATTCGGATCGAATCACAGGCTCGGAGTGGATCCTAACTATCCAATCCGAAATTATAAGCTAGTGGTGTTTGCAATAATAGCCACTGGCAAACAACTCACTTGTGCTACTTTTTTCGACCTGCTTGTTCTGGCAACGAATAATGGGTCATTAAAAGACCCAGCTCATGATCTAATTGTTGGCTATGAGTTCCTATCTGCCTCTCGAGCTGGGCGCGCACTACTGGCTGAAGGTTAGGCCTGCGAATGCGGGTGTGAGCTACTGGTGGATAAGAGCGGTAGGAAAAAGAGTGCGTTGGCATTGTGTGTGGGTGAGAAAAAACTTTAAACTAGTCCTTGATGCGTTTGGTATAAGCCTCCCACAAGTGGCGATCCGAGTTAAAAAAGTTGGAAGAATTTACAGCAGTATTTGAGAAATCGATAATCAAAGTATCCAACGACATTTGAAAAAGAAATTTGAGGCCGAATAATTCCTTTTTGGACCACATCTATTAATAGTAAACCAACACACTCACCACCATACCGGCCTCGTGGCCTGGTGGGTAAGGCGTACGCCTCGCACGCCAGGTGCGCAGTGTTCGACTCGCGGGCCAGTAAATCATTTCGTGTAAAATATGTCCCTTCACCCTCGAGTGCGCATAAGCGTTTGGTGATGTGGTAAAAAATGAACATTAACATGAACCATTCGCGACGGAACACACCGTGCAGAAGAAATGAATGCGACCCCCTACGTACCAGGTCCATTCGCATGGCACGAGTTTTGGCTAGTGAAAGATTCCATGTCAAAAGATCGCAGTAAGAAGATCGCACGACAGAAAAACGCAATGGCAAAAAGGTCGCAAGCAATTAAACCAATGACGACTGTGACAGCGCATTCATACTTTTTCTTGTACATTGAGCTCTTGAGTCAGGTTGTAACCATTTTAGCTGCTCCTGTCTGATAATTGGTTTGCGATTCTCTGCAAGACGCTTTTGGAATCTGCAACAAGTCAGAAAGGTAAAGATCGTGAACGGCATCGAATATTGAACATCAGGAGCTAATCGACTCATCAAATTATTGGCGCAGTGATGACTGGGCTGTGCAAGCCCAGCTTCTGTCAGTTCCATCTACAGTATGAAACGTACAGTTCAGAGGAGTACTGGCGATGTGCTTCCAAATCTTCGATAGCTGGACGACTATCATTTCTCTCAAAAATTTCAACGAAGCGAAGGTTTTTTTAACGAAGCCAACAGGTTTTATCGCGTGACAGCGCCGATGGTCTAAATCGAATTTTAATTATTTCTATGGACAGGAATTTGCAGCTGCTATCGCACAGCCCTCACTTGTACGCAGATGACAGAGTTATCATGGATTATTTGCGAGGTGTCACTCATCAATACAACTTCTAAAATATGCCCTTATGTTTGTGTTTTTATGAAACACTCTATGTTACGCGCTCATTACAATGTGAGATAAAAAAAAATGTTCTCGTCGTAGAAACACAGCTGCGATCTTCTGTCGCGCGACTTTTTCACTGCGATCTTTTGACGTGCAACGGGAATTTCCGCATCATCAGGAAAGCAGGACTTGGAACCTCATCAATTTTTAAGCATTACGTAAGGTCGAAGTCGTACTGTGAAGCTAATCGTAAGGCCGAAGTCTTACTGTGAAGAGAGTCAACTTCGAGTACTGTATGTGGTGAATACAATAAGCGAGGATGCTTATTATATTTACCAAAGACGTTCACTTATAGGGAAACTGGGCAGGCGCATGCGTGGTATTTTTTCGAAGACAATTGTCCTTCTCAGTCGTGGTGTTCGGCCAATTTTCCTTGGTGCAGTTAATTTAGGGCTTCCACTTTGTTTGAACTCGGACCACGCGCTGGTTTGCTTAGCAGGCTATGACAGAGATATCAACTAGGTATGACAGAGATATCAGTTGACTATTTGCATCATATTTTGTTTCCCTTTTGGACTCAGGGTTTCGCAGACAGCCTCGTTTTGATGATTGAGCCAGTACCTTGTCTTGATTCCGTGACGCGTGGTCAAAACTTGAATATCCCAGTTCTGCAGTCAAAAGGCAAAAGTCCTCGAAGGCAGTATCACAATTGCGGCTACTCTCGTCTTCAGATGATGTGCTACTGTTAAGAACATTGTCAATGGGCTCGAATTGACGATGGCTGCTCACAACACCCAGAACTAGAATATATAATTTGAATCACAAATTGGCCAGTCAATGATCAAAGGCTACTCACATCTCCCATGCGCTTCCTTCCGGATACTGTTGTGATATCTCTCTTTCATGGCTCTAGTCTTGTCTTTTTTGAATAAAAGTGCTCGCAGACCAACACGAAACGGGTCAAGTGCAGCAGAAAATGCTTTCAACAACGCATGCTGTTGAATTTTCTCCTTTTAACGCGCGCTCTAAAGAAAGTCTGGCTCATGGAAAATAACGCGGACTTTATTCAGAAATCTTGAACTCGCAATCGTATAATCAGTCAAGATGCTGCAAGGCTAGCAGCGGTCGAAAAAATGGAACCGGAAAAATCAGCACTTATAGTCATGAATTGGGCGATGAAGGTAGGAGTTAACTGAGGATTCTGAGAAGCGTTATTATACATAGATTTTCCAAGTCGTGAAATTACTGTGTTTGCTGTACACAGCATAATAACACTTTTCAGTTTTTGCCAATGTGGTATCGAGAAGATATGTCAAAATTCTTCGGCAAACGTGGATTGCCATGGCATATCACTGTAGCAACAATGAAAACGTTAGACGGTAAATACAAGACGCGCACAATCGTTTATAATTTTGATCAGTGCACACAAGACAGCGCGGCTGTGCTTGCTATATTGCAAGACAGCCTGAAACGATTGAAAACCAAAGTCCCGACTCTAGAATCTGTCTATTTGCGAGCTGATAATGCTGGCTGCTATCACTCGGCGCAGACACTTCTTTCTTTGCCCGTTATTGCTGCGGAAGTCGGAATTTGCATAAAGCGGTTTGACTTCTCTGATCCACCGGGTGGAAAGGCAGACTGCGATCGCATGGCTGCGACAATCAAGCGCCACGTCCATCTGTTTGTTGCCGAGAAGCACGACTGTACCACCGGCCAAGAATTCGCGGATGCCATCGAATCACATGGAGAAATTGTTGGTGTGAGCATCCATTATGGTTCGCTTCAAGAGAACGATAATGCGATTCAAGCAAAAAACCCTAAAATCAAGGGCATCAGCGCGTTGAATAATTTTGAGTATACATCGGATAACAGAGTGGTGGCATGGAAAGCCTACAACATCGGCCAAGGAGTACTTATTCAAGAAGCACCTGGTGCTTACCACAATCACAAATTTGTTGAAAGCTATAGGACAACTCGTCATATCACCTGGCGGCACCTCGGATCTGAAGTTGCTGATTTGCAACCAGAAAGTTATGAAGGAAATGAAATCTGCTCCTCTTCTGGCATGACAAGTCGTGATGGTGATTAGGCGGCTGTAGCACTTGGATGGGCGCTGCGACAAGAACGCAGAAACGTTCGATTTACAGAGAAGCAACGACAATATCTCGCGGACAAATTTCATGGAGGGAAGAAAGTGGCACAAAATATACACTAAAGCAGGTGGCACAAATGATGCGGATGGAAACTGACCAAAATGGGCTACTATTATTTTCAAAAGATCGGTTTTTGACAAGAAACCATATTTTCAGTTACTTCAGCCGGTTGACTGCGAGAAAAATGTCTGGCTGAAGACGGGAGCAGCCTGCTTCTTACAGCTGATCAGGCAACAATTGATCGTGCCGAGATCGCTGTAAGTGAAAAAGAAGCGGCAGCAGCAGTGTATCAAGCAGTATATCAGCAGCTTTCGCGCGAACGCAATTCTGATGCCTCACATCACTGCGATCATGATAGCGTGCAGAATCTGATGACTAGCGACTATTTATTAGAAGTGCTGCCACACAAAGGGACTGGATCTGTTATATTAATACAGTCTTCGTCATCAGTATTATTGCCTTCTCCCGAATTCGACATCATTTTGGATATCAATATCGAAAATTTCTTAATGAAGAAATTTCTGATAACCAATCAGGCCACACAAATGACACGCTAACGTCGAATGACGAAACACAAAAATACATATAATCACTGACACACTCACACTGTCTGTCCGCGGATGCGGGAAAATCCCTCTCCCCCCCCCTGACCCCACATTCGCAGACATCTCATGCTATATTGCTGTAAGCGAAAAATAAGGTGGGAACAAAGGCAGATTTTAAATTTGACGCTGTAGTTGGGTGAGCACAAATAACGCGTTATTCGACACAAAAAAGATACCGTCACGGTATAACGCGCTCTCTGAAAATAGATATCGTTATCGTTACCGTTAATAACGTTAACCAAAAACGATGTCGTTAACGCGTTAAAACTCGTTAACGCTCAACAACACTACATACCAGTGCACAAATTTGTGCTTCGCAGTCTCATCTGGAAACAGCGGCAGTCTGACGTACGCTGCCAAAAAAACTAAGAAGCCACTGGGATTCTCCAACCAAAAATCTCCGTCAAATCATAAAACCAGGCAATATTTTGATTGCACAGGAGGACGAAATGGCGCAAACTATGTGCGCATAGTACAAAAATTATTTTTTTTCACGCCCTCGTCAACGTTTGGATTGATGGCCTAGACAAGCCAGGGACAAGAGATATGCCATTTTCCGCAATATATAACGCAAAATCTCTGTTTTTCCGTCAGACCACAGAAAAAGTAGCAAGAATGATTAAATAAAAGTAGTTCCTTCAACCTAAACAAGCCCTTTCCAGCTGGCCATAACTTTTTGTTACTGATAGTTAGCTTTACTCCTTTTTTTCTACCCTGAGGAGTTCTAAACAACACACGCACATCTAGAAGCGCGTTGTTGAGCGTTGCGTCTACATCACTTGTTCTTGCACTCTTATTCCAGTTTCTTCTCTATTGACATTGTCGGACTACCTGCCCTTTGCCCTTGTGATAAGACCACCTATTCACCTCACCCTTTGATAATAGGAAATACACCAGTTTTCTTTGTCATGTAATTGCAGTAGGCCCTCGTTTATGGTTTGCTGTTTACTTGTTACTTTGGCTTCAATAGCGAAAGGTTGTGCCCAGCTCAGCCTTTCCAATCCACACGACGCACGGCCTCCTCGTCATTTAGCTATGTCGTGTTAACAACATCTACTTCCACTGCGCCTACACAACATTTTGGTAGCACAACGTTTTGGTTTGTGGCGACTTATTTTCGGTTCGGTTGACGCTATTTTGGTTCTGTGGTCCGTCGACACGTTCAGTCTGCCCACCCTTGGTCGTACTGTTTGGACACCATCCCCGCGTTTAGAATCGGTTCGGGTCAGTTGGCTAGTGGCGTTTCGATCATTTTCGTTGGTCCATTCAACGGCACCTCGGTGGTTCGGCGTTGGCGGGCTCCTGTTGGTCACTGGCGGATGGTCGTAGGATGGCAGTCGGTCAAGCAGTGGTCGTGCGTTCGTTCACAGAGGCGTTGTGTCGTTGGCGTTTGGGTAAGGAGGGTTTATGTCGTGCATTTTTTGGCTAGGACATTAGGTTTCTAGGAACGACTGCCCTACTCATAGTGCCCTTTTGGCTCTGTAAGCTTTAGGCCCAAGTACTTGCTCAGTTTTCCATCAGTCGGAGGATAGGAGGCATAGTGGAGCCACTAGCCGCTTAGTGCAGTTGGCCATCAAAGTTCTTCTCTTGCGGTTTTTCGTTCTGTCAGTTACTGTTTGAGCCATCTCTGAGAGGACTCTTCTGGTCCCTGTATGTTCGGTCATAATGTCTGCCTCTATCCGTTAGGCTCTTGGTCCGGCTAGGAAATCCCTGACTGATCATCTCGATGCTCAGCCAGCTCTGACGGTCGATTTTCCGTCTGCGGCGGAGCGTGATGCGCATTTTCGTGTCCTCCGTCTGTACCTCGAACGTTTGCGTGCTAAAGGCAAGCGTTTCGCTGATTTGAATGCTCAGTTGCGGGACGGCGATTTTCCTCAGGAGGAGCAGAAGACCATTGAGGGGTTATTGGAGTCGGATGGCGCGGTTTTAAATCGTCTCGATGATGTGCGCGCGGAGATCGAGGCGGCTATGGCTGATATACGCGACGAGCAAGACCGTGAGGCATTGGCTCGGCATTGGGAAGCCGAGTTGACTGCACGTCTTGCCGTGGCGGCTCGTGCTGGGAATGCCCCTCAACCTCAGGCGGCGGCGGCCGTTGGGGGTATGGTGGCTGTGAAATTGCCTCGTCTTGAGCTGGTCAAGTTCGATGGTAACATTCTTCGATGGCGCGAATTTTGGGACTCGTTTGAGTCGTCTGTTAACAATAATCCGAGTCTGCAGGCGATCGATAAGTTAAACTATTTGAAAGCGCAGCTTGTTGGGGACGCGAAGAAGGCAATTATGGGTCTTGCGGTCTCCAATGAGAATTATGCTGTGGCTGTGAATATGTTGCGAACTCGATTCGGTCGTAATCAGCTGGATATTAGCGCACATTACCGTGCTTCAGCATATTTGGCTTCAGCCGGTAATCAGTCCTCTAAGCTTCGTGGCACGTTCGACTTGATTGAACAGCATTTGAACTCGTTGCAGGCGCTTGGGGAGAACATCGAGAGTAATCATCTCGTCTCGCTTATTCAGTCCAAGTTTCCACCAGACTTCTTGCTACGGTTGGAGGAAACTCGTGTGGGTAATGCCTGGAGTGTGCAGACACTTCGGGACAGGATCACTACTCATCTCGTGGCTCGGGAGACAGTCGAGAGTCTCACGTGTAATTGTAAGGCAAAAATGGACTCTCCTTCGTCGAAGGAACCTCTGTCTGAGATGGTTTTGCAGAAAAGTCCTGGTTCAGCGTCTACGAGTGCCACGGCTAGAGCACTTCTCTCTGCTTCCTCTCGGAAGGGATCTGGTCGGAAGTCTTCGTGCGTTTTTTGCGGTGGTGGTCATTGGTCAGACAAGTGCAAGAAATTCGCTACGCTTTCTTCCAGGAAGGAGAAAGTGAAGGGCACTCGTTACTGTTGTCTGCAGCCGGGTCATCGTGTCAACGAGTGTAAAAGCGAGAAGGCGTCTTCTATTGTAAGAAGCGCAAGCACCATCATTCTAGCTTGTGCCCGTCCCAGTTTAGAAGTGTCTCGTCGGAGGTATCGAATGTTGCCGCTGAGGCGGGAATGGGTTCACTGTCGTCGTCGACGGAGAGCTCGCTGCTTTCTTCTGGTGAGTCGGTGTTGCTTCAGACTGCGACTACATTGGTTCAATCGCTAACTGCTAAGACTTCGTCTAAGGTTAGGCTTCTTCTGGATGGTGGAAGTCACTGGTCGTATATTTCGGCAGCTTTAGCGAAGCAGTTGGGCCTGAAGGCTGAGGATAAGCAGCGCATTTCTGTGCATACGTTTGGTCCTGTTTCCGCTAAGGAAATTGAGACATCGGTGGTTGACATTCGCGTACAGTTGCTAGACCATTCGTTCGTCCCGTTGTCCGTGAATGTCGTTCCTCAGATTACTGGTAGCTTGCAGCGGTCGGCGGTCAGGCTTTAGCAGCTGGCTAGTCCGTTGTACAAGTCTATGCCTTTGGCTGACTCATTGCCCAATGGCACTGAGAATATGCAGTTGGACTTGCTCGTTGGGGGCGATTATTATTGGGATTTCATTTCTCCTCAAAAGATTGGGGTCTCGCCCGGTCTGTATCTAGTCGCGTCTACTTTGGGCTGGATTCTGACAGGCAGGCAGGCGGGAGGAGATCGGACGTCTCCGTCGATCACTACACTGTTTGCTTCGCAGCTGGTGCTTAGCACAGAGTCTTCTCCATCGTTGTTGGTTGAAGATCCTACACTATCGGATAATATGGCGGTTTCCAAACTCCAGGATTTGAAAACTTTGCGCATTAAAGACCGTGTGGAGGATGTTAGAGATAAGAAGGCTCTAGAACAGTCGAATAGAATGGTTGAATTTCGTGATGGTCGGTATTCCGTTACTTGGCCTTGGAAGGACAAGGCAGTTAATCTTCCAACAAATTTTCAACTTTCGCTGGGAAGGTTAAATAGTCTTCTTCGTCGTCATAGGGAAGATTCTTCGTTTATTAAGCGTTATCAAGCCGTTCTTGATTCACAGTTGGCGAGTGGCATGATTGAGAAGGTCGATGACTCCAGTGTGACTGGGGACATTGTGCATTATTTGCCACATCATGCAGTCATCACGCCGCATGAGGCAACTACGAAGCTGCGCGTGGTGTATGATGGTTCCCCGAAGTCCCGAAAGGGCAGTCAGAGTCTGAATGACTGCTTGTTGCGCGGCCCCGTGTTTTTGGAAGATGTCTGTAACTTACTCATCCGATTCCAATTGAATCCTGTAGGATTGGTAGCCGATATCGAAAAGGCTTTCCTGCAGGTGGGTCTACAGTCGCCTGATCGGGACGTGAAGCGGTTTTTGTGGTTACATATCTGATAAGTGTTCTGTATCCTTGTTAATTTTTTCTCAATTCAAAAAACCTTCATTTTTGCTTGCATGAGATAAAATCGTCTAACAGGGCGCAAAGACGTATCCTGGTTCAAATAACTCAGCAATCCTAAATTCGCAGTCTCGTTTTCAAGGTAATCAGGTCTGTAGCAGAGGTTTTTTGAGAGTAAAACCAAACAACTCGTCTCAGTTATAGTAGAAAAGGCCAGCCGCACTGTCATTGAGACTCAGTATAGTCTCTCCAGTGGCTCTTTAATACTCGCAATCTAATTCGCTTTGACTGGCAGAGAGTAGAGCCAAACAGCTCGTCTCAGACATAGTAGAAAAGGCCAGCCGTACTGTCATTGAGTCTCAGTATCGTCTTTCCAGTGGCTCTTCAATACTCGCAATCTAATTCGCTTTGACTGGCAGACATGGCCCAAATACCGTTAGGACGCGTTTTTGAATGTCCAGCCTGTCATCGCTGCTTCGACGATGGGACTGTAACCCTACCGTGCGGTCACCCATGTTCATCATGTTCATGTTCATGTTTTACCACATCACCAAACGCTTATGCGCACTCGAGGGTGAAGGGACACATTTCACACGAAATGATTTACTGTCCCGCGAGTCGAACACTCGCCTGTAACTGCGCACCTGGCGTGAGAGGCAGACGCCTAACCCACCAGGCCACGAGGCCAGTGGGTTAGGCGTCTGCCTCACTCAGGCACTCAATTTGCGGTCGCTGTCATCAGGCATTCGTTGGCGAGAAAGCGCGGTCTGTATCAGTCGTAATGCGCTGGGACACGCGGGCACGTCAGCTTCGTTGTCCTGTTTGTGCTTACAGAGTGCGTTCCTTCGTTGATGCAAAAAGGAATCTCGCTATTGGAGTAAGTGTCTCGAGTTGATGCCTTTTTCTGAATTTCATTGTACCCTCTCATAGGAGATGTCGACGTGCGCGCAGGAGGCAGCCGCGTATATCCGTCAAGCCGATCAGGCCATCAACGATGCTAGCCTCGTGATCTATCGGCTAGTACAACAACAAAGGAATTATGTTGATTTTACTCAATTTCTTCTAGAATTTATACGTCTGCTACATCAGGAACGCCATCAAAACAATTAAGATCATCACGAGGGCTGAGCAGCTGTTGTGGTGTGTTCTTCTAGTAGGCACCCTACTCTGTGTAACAACGTAGGTGGGAATAAGTGCATTAAATTTATGCTTGAATATACTGTATTCAGATTGTATTCAGATAGCCCCTGAACATCAAAGAATTAAGTTTAGAGAACTAAATCAGGGTTTGTCCATTTCAAACCCATAGGGTACTGTCAAATAATCGTCATTAATCAAGAGGATCCGCTTGTCGGCTGTTACGCGATACGTTTTCGTCTCGTCTCGTTCTCGCATGACGCCTCTTTTCATGTCTAGGACCACCCGTCGAGCGTACTGCACGGTCAACGACTGAGCAGCCCCCTCTTCTTTCTCCACCATCGCGACAATGGCCTCTGGCTTGATAATTTGTCTAGTACTGCAATCCAGGCGGAATCCTGAAAACGAACACCACTGAAGCAATTAGTCTCCCCAACGTGATACGTTCATAGCCGCTTTTACCTTTTAATTTCAAGATGGTCTTGCATTGACCGTTAGGCGCGACCACATCGTAGCCATAGCTTTTAGGCCCTGAACAAAAAAATCTCGAAATGTACGCACCCTTGCCAAACTCGCTAAAAATTTCGTCCTTCAGTTCCCCTGGAACGATGAGATCTCATTGTAAGTTCGCCTAGATGCGCGGCTGGGCGAGGGACCTGTTCTTACCCAAGACTTCACCAGTTTCAAACGGCACACGAAAATCTTTTTTGGCGCAAAATATGATCGAGTCGGTGTCGCAGTATGAAATAACGACGCCTGCGGACTTATGCAATGCGTACATGGTTTCGTACAGTAGGCATCTGGCCATGCTGGTAACTTGAATGCACTAAAAAGGATCGTGTGTGTCAAACTGCAATGAGCTATAACTGGTAGCTTACCATAACCAAATTCACAGCGTCGAGTTCAAGGGAAGCATTCTCTTTATAGCTCCAGCTCACAAACGACACTCCGTCGTTGACTATGAAGATATCTTTAACGTCCACGTTTAGATCGGCGAGTAGACGCCGCAGGTCTTCAAATTCAGTCGCGACAGTGACATTGGTCCTTTTGGCCTTCAGTCCAAGACGACCGTTAAGCGCGTTACCTGCGTGTCAAATAAGTCGAGGTTGAAGCGGGAACAATGCTGGCTAAAACAAAGCGACTTAGCGCACAGCTTCGCCAAAGTGGTCATGGAAATATTTTTCTTCACTTTGCCTGGATCGATTTCGATACCAAATCTTTCCTTGTATTTCGCCAAATACTGTCTCTTGGCGTCCTCATCGCCGCGCATATTGGCAGGCCAATCGCTAGCTTCGGCTTTGAGTCTCATCCGAAGACTTTCGAATCCCTTGAAAATTTCCTTGTCTTTCTGTTCGGGCGGATAGTGCCAGACCTAAGAACATTGGAAAAATGAAGAGAACAAATTTTTGAGGAGCGAGAAAACTCTGTTGTTACCTCGTATATTTCTAACACTTGATAGCCGTGTTGTCTGGTTAAAGCTAGTTCTTCCGTGGTGACAATGCTCGTTATGGCTCGTTCTTCGATCGTATGCTTGCACATGACGGTCGACTTGGTCTGGGCGCACGTTGAGCATAACGTAAAGTAGAGCTTATTCTCTACTCGTGTGGGCAGTACAGGCAGGAAAAGACTAGTGTCGGTTGCCAAAAACTTCCCGTACACCACCCCTCGATATTCGGCCACGTCCTTGAAATCGCATCTGATCACTTCTGGGACCTAGTAGCGTACAAAAATCACGACACTATTCTAGTTCAAAAGTAACTGTTTCGGCATCGTCCCTCGACTGAAAAACTACTTTTAGTCTCCCCGTCTACCCATTCTAACATGATTAATAAGTACACAAAAGGTGGGTAATTTGAGAATGCAGTTTAGTAATGGTTTAGCAGATAGGAAAACAATTTTTGAATTTCCCGCCAAAATTTACGAAAATTTAATACACTTACCCCATTGTAGAACTCTGTAATCAGCATAGTGTATGGATATAAGCCTGAAAAAGGTGTGCTATCAGCAGAAAACTTAGTTTAGAAAACAAAAGGGTCTTACCATTATAATCGTAGTAGAATATTGATTGATCTTCAGCGCATTCGTGATATAATTTAAATGCCTCCACTCTTCCTAAAATTGATATAGCAGTCAAGCATAAACTCGTCCTAGAAAACTGTAAGATATTTACCTCCGTAGTAGCCTTGACGCGGCAAAAGTCTGGGATGTAAGGCACCCATACGACGAGCATTCTCCAGCAGATTCGGTTGACTCTTCATGATAGGTTCAAATTGGCACGCCCACGCAACAATGACGTTGTAGCCCTGACTTTGTAAGTACCGTTCCCAACGAATGGTTCGACTGTATCGAGTCTGCATGGTTTCGCTGAGAAAGATCTCGTTTCTATCTTTGGAGCAAGTGGGACATCCGTGGAAGGGACAGCCGTGGAATTGGTAGCAAGTACCCTTCGATTTCCACGCTCGATCGCGGCCGTAGCTCCATATTGACGGTTGATCGGAGAATCCGTCGACTGCGTAGATTCCTATCTTCTTCTCACCGCCATTGCTGCCATGTTGAATGTGAATACCATTACGATCGGCCAACATTTGCAACCAAACCAAACCCATCCGACTATACTTGCCCTTGAACAGACCATTGTCTCCGATCACAGCGATTTTGTCTTTGGGTAGAAAATTGGCGCAGAATGATTGGAAATTCGCTGACGATAATGTGATGGCCTTGTCGAACGGATCCAGTTTCATTTGTTCGGCGTAGAGTTTGCGGAACCGTTCGCACCCCTCACGTAGTAAAGTGACGTCGGATTGGCAGTACTGCAGCAGTTCGGTCCACGGTACGTAGGGATTCTCAGCAAAATGTAGAACAGCCTGGTTAAAAAATTCTCAAATTCGGCCTTTCTTTTCGGTGCCATAGAGTCGACGTCGAACGATTTCTCATCAGGGAAGGGGTTGGCCCTCTTCAGTCGGTCGACGATGCTTGCAGGATCCTCGTCGGGTACGCATTTCAGCAGAGCATACGGGAAGAAGCCCTTCTTGATTTCAGGAATATCGAAGGCCGAACTGAAACTTGCCAATGGCATGCTCAGGAAGGAAATCGAATCGATAAATCTCAGCCGAGCATTGACCATCGTCAGATAAATTATCTTTTTCCCTTTAGAAATTATTTCGACGGGCTGGCGCTTTTCGTAGATGGCCTTCAGGAAACAGAAAATATGGAATCCCTAAAATATTAATTTCGCTACATTATGACTGCTAAAAACAGGTTCATAAAAACTTACCTGGGCATAATGGGCCACCACTGTTCTTATAGTGGTTCTATAGTCCAAATCCAAAATATAGTCCAAAAACTGTTCCGGCGAATTGGGTCCTTCGAAGATCGACTCCACACCATCGGCTCGTTGGATGATACATAGAATGGAAGCGAAGTGACGATCACTGCATTGCACAGCCGTTTCAAAATCGCAATAATAGGTTTCAAACTTATTTTTCGATTCGACGCTGGTACTTCTGGAAGGCTGTTTGGCTAAAATTTCAGACTCTTCACTATCTCCTTGTTCCTCTTCATCTTCTTTGTCTTCATCAATGTTGGTTCCCGACTTGATATAGCACTGATGTTCGACGAAACGCGGCCGCCAACGCTTGCACGTACGACAATATCGCTCGGAGCAATGGTGCCGACCAGGAGGGTCGAGACGGTTTTTGGGCCACGTCAAATAGCACGTCTGACACTTACCAAATCGATCACACTGTTCTTTCGTATGGGCCGATTCGCAAGCAGCCGTTCTGAAGTCGATGCCGCACTGCTGACACTCTTCGTCGAACAAGGTTCTGTGCTTGCTTAAATTCTGACAGCGCCGCGCCTGACAAAACGGACACAAGAGGGCGCATCGATGCGAGTGATCGTAAGAAACCAAGCAGGCTTCGCAGAAGTAATCTCGCCCATACAGCGCAAATGCATGGCAAATTTGGACTTTGCATTTTCGCTATCATTGCTCAATGCTGTCAGCGACTGCCTGATCACAATATCATCGAATTTGCAAAGCCGAAAAATCGATCTAATTCAGTGTTGTATTGAGGTAGCCAATTTGCGTATGCGCCTGGATAAATTTTAAAAAGACGAGAAATTGTTCGACAAGGTCTACGCTGCAGCTCTTCAGAGTGAGCTCAAGCATTTATAGTGCGATCTGGCATCCTTTAACGAGATGCTGTTTCAGATTTGGTGAAAATTGTTGGCGTTGATAACATCCCAGTGACATTGGGAGATGAGCTTTAACCACGTCGGGATTATTGCGAAGAAGAAATATATATACCTTTCTTGGAAGATTTGGATGATCAGCTGCGAGATCGTTTCAGTTCCCATCATCGAAGGTTGTATATTCGCTACAGTATCTTGTGCCAACTCAGTTCGGTAAGCATGTTTCTAAGATCACTGTCTACTATACTTGCACTTCTGCACTACTTCCGTGGTAGGCGCTGACGACCATCGAGTACTTGAGGCCTTTCGATTTTATATGCTGACTGGAGAGTTCGATAGCACAAATCTTCCTTGGATGGGTTTCGACGATGGAAAGACAGATAAGTAATCGGAGGCTGAAGTTGAAATGATATAGTTTGTCAATCAGTTTGTGATTTATCTGATTTATGATTCAAACCTACTAACCAGCAGAGGCCAGATTGAAAAAAATAAGAAACCTAGAAAATGATTGAAAATGATATCAGAGAGAGCTTTTCTGACCAAATTTTTGAATTTTCGCCTCCAGCGGGGCACCCCCGCCCCGCACCCCTACCCCCGCGCCCGAGGGCGAGCGCTCCGCGCTCGCTATACTGCACTTCAACTTTCCCTTCTCAGCGTAGCGATTCGTTTTGTAAGCCTTTAGTCGCTTTTATGGAGAAAGGACCCTTGCCTAGTGATCGGCGGGATGTAAAGCGTTTGAAGATGCTAGCCCAGGATTTCGTGTTGTCGGACAGCGGACTTTTGCTACACTTGCCTTGTGATCGGTTAAATAGGCGGAATGAGTGGGTTCAGTTGGTTGTACCAACTTCATTGCGAGTAGTTTTTGATGCAACGCATGGGGACGCGTTGGCCGGTCATTTAGGATTTTTGAAAACTTCGGTCAAGTTGAGACAAAGGTTTTATTAGCCCGGCATGTATTGGGATGTTCATTGTTGGTACAAGAGCTGCTTGCCTTGCGCGAGAAATAAGTCATATGGTCCGTGTGGACAAGCTCCATTGAAGACCATGTGTGTGGAGAATCCGTTTAAAGTAGTGGCTATAGTGGTTTGCGTACAATACTTCAGTGCATGAGTCCACTAGAGACGCGCCTTTCTTTTTGATGCATGGTTTCGATGCACGGCTGGTTATTGACGCTAGTATATCAGAAAGCGCTGATAAGTTCGTTCCCGCAGCAGATCACCGTGAGCATGTCGTTCGTCAGTTGGAACGAGCGCGTCGGTTAGCTTTTGAGACCATCGTGCGTGTTCAGCAGCAGCGCAAGGATCGCGTCGACCAAACGGTGACACCATCACAGTTCCGTGAAGGTGAGATGGTCATGTATCGCAGAATGCATGTACCTTCGGGTCTATCGCCCAAGTTGCTAGAGGCTTTGTTAGGTCCATATCGTGTTGTTAAAGTGGTGTCGCCTCATAATCTCATCATTAGGCCAGTCAAGGGAAAAATGTCGGAAGCTAAACGTGTTCACGTTAAGCAGGTCAAAGTCCTAGACTTGTTTAGGATTGTTCCGTTAAAGTCCCAAAGCGCGCTGTTTTGAAAGTTGGTGATGTCGTATGGGCCAAGATGAAGTATAATCCGTATTGGCCCGCGCGCATAGTTGGTGAGTCTGAATCCCCAAGTAGGAGTGTTGTCCGACCTGGTGACATTCGCGTTCATTTCTTCAGCAAATATGAGTATGCGTCGATTGGACGTGATTTCGTGTTTGAGTACTTGCAGTTCAAAGACGCTTCGACGTCGAAAGCTGCAGGGCTTGGAAAAGCCGTTCAGGTGGCTAGCAGCTATCTAGAGGGGGAGAAAGACACCCGTGGGAAGGTGCGCGTGCAGTGTTGCCAACCTGAAACAACACGACCGGCGAAAGCTGAGATAAAAACCGGCGAAAAACTGGCGACAAAACAAGTGACCAGCGACAGAAAACCGGCGATCATAAAATGCATCAAAACACAGCGCTACTTTGTATACTTTTACTTCACATCAGCAACTCGTGCATTTCGCATTACCGAAAAACAAAAATCGCCTTTTGCTGCCACTTCCTATAGGACTGTTTCAACAAGCACTGTAATCATGAATTCTTTCCCAAATTTTAAAACCCTCTCCGTCAACGACCAACTCTTCTGACCTCTCTTATGATCGTATATATTTTCCTAAAAGCGACATTGGAGTTTTTTGATGGCAGATTCGTCTTCTTCAGGGTTCAAACTATTGGGGAATGATTTCCCTGATTTTCCCAGGTTTTTGAGACAATAATCCGATCTTTCCCCCAACATTTTTACCCTGACCTAGACTTGGTAGAAGAATTTTTAACTGGTTACATCTCCTAATCATGACATTTACAGATGAAGCCGTTGAAGAAGATGAAGCGATACCAATCCTTTAAACCACTTCATATTGTAAAAACGCCAAACTTTAAGCCTTAAAATGCAGCCTCTCAGTTTCTTGTAAATTTGGCTCTGAACCTACCATTTTCCCTGAGTTTTACGGGGAAAATAGGAAATTCCCTTGAAAAGTGTTCCAACCTTATATGAGCCGTATTTTTGCAAATTATCCAAGAGAATGGACGAAATGCTCAGGCATGACTTAGGCAGTAGGTATAATAACCTAAAGTGATGGGGCTGCAGGGCATCTAACGACGTACTGCCCAGAAAGTTCGAAACGAAATAAAAAATAACTAGATAAGCGTTTCCAAATTTTTAAGCAAAAAAAAAGGGTGAGAAGAGGAAAAAGGAGATACACAGCAAGCTTGTGGACTGGGAATAAATGATATGTCCGTACTTGGCACAGAAAAAGAGAATGCGTCAACATCAAAGCTGGCCAAAGCCAAAGTTTACACACTGTAGTGCTGGAGAGGGAAGCTTCCAGAACCAGCGACAAAACCGGCGATATTGATGCTGACCGGCGAACGGAACCGGCGAAGGTACCCGACCGGCGAAAAACCGGCGACAAATCGCAGGTTTCCGGCGAAGTTGGCAACACTGTGCGCGTGGCTAGAGAGTAGGGGCAATTAATGGCTCTTACTTGCGCAAACTTTGCGCATACGCAAAGTTTGCGTATTACGCATTCAGAGTTGGATGCGTACACGCATACGCATACGCATTCTATGTGATGTACGCATGTACGCATACGCAAACGTGCTTGTACGCAATACATACAATGCGTACTTTGTCATAAACAGCCTGATGAGCTGAACTGTAAATTGCGCAATTTGGTTGCGACTACGCTGCGCGTGCAAGAAAGGGCTCTGCATGGCGCATTGTTAAGCTGGTTCAATAATCTTTGTAATGCGCGATGTATACTCGAAATGGAGAACATGCGCACATCCAAAGTCCATTTCAAAAAAGACAGAAAACAGGGGTGTGCGCGCTCTTTTTGGCGATCTGTCCATTTTCTAGCATACATTGCCTCAAATGGAGACCCAAATGGAGGGAATGGTCCCTCCATCGAATGCAGACGGGAAGCCTGATGGAGACTGTCTCCATTCGTGCCGCACGTGACGAAAGGACTTGGAAATTAATTCTGAATCCTCGTATTTTGGAATATTTCGAGAAAAATCGGCCAGTTTTGGCCATTTAGGAGGTACAGGCTCGTGAGCTTTTATGTAAATTCAATGAGTGGAGAAAAGCAGGTATGTAATATCCGTATTTTACTTATTTCTTAATATTTTTTGAGGAGTGGCCTTAAAAAATACAGCATGGGTGTACAATGCACCCTCACCGTAAAGAGTCACATTTTGCGGGAGTTTCGTCATCTCACCTGCACTGTTATGAACAAGGTTTGCAAGGTTTCGTCTTTAGCAATCATGTGCTAGATAAATTATAGGCCTAGGTATATCATCAATCCGTATATGTGTTGGTCCTATTTCAGATATGGAATTCGGATCACGTTGGCTAGAACGGGGATAGGAAATACTTGATTCAGCTAAAAAAAGAACATGTCGACGCCGGAAAAAGAAAATCAAGTACCTATCGTTTCAGCATAATGAAATTCGCGATGATTAGGCATCGCTGGCTCGAGGCAAACATGATGCTGGCGCGGTGTCAGAGTCTATTAGCAACATAAAAGAAGAGAACTAAACAGGTAGAAGATATGATGTTTCAAGCGAATCGATGATCTGTCTTGGCTAGATGATCAATTATTGGCAATGAGTGTTTACTTATTTTATGTACAGTATGGTACTCTGATTTTGGAATTCTTTTGTGGTGAAAAATTTTCGGTTGTATCAGTTTGTAAAATTCCCAGTCCGTCAGACATCCTGTAGCTTTTCATTTCAAGAAATCTATATTTTATGTGCACATTTTTCATTATGTAATGCTAAGGTAAAATATAAGTGGAGACGCGTACATTTTTTCTTGTGCGCAACACTTGGAATGGTCCACGAGAAACCCGTCTCCATTCGCGATTTCTCCATTTTGTCTCCATTTTCGAGTATACATCGCGCTTAATACTTATATGTCTAAATATACGTAATAGTATATCGTGCTTGATAATACAGTACTTATAATTGCTCGAGAATATGAGTCAAGAATTTTTCTTTGAATCCGTTTCGCCTGAGGAAGATTTTGGTCGCGAAATTATCGTTGGCGGGAGCGGAACGAGTTCCAACGAGACGGCCCCAAAAAAAAGATTTCGTGGAGGTCGATATTCTTCTGAACGAAGCGCCGTTTGAGATCACTTTAAAAAAGCTGGTGGGAAAAACTCCTACTAATATTGCAATTTCGAGTCAACAGATAGTAATCCGAGCAATTTGCGCGGACATTTGAAGCGAAAGCATCCAAAAGCATTTGCAGAGGTGAAGTCGAAAACTGCAGGGAAGCGACCTCTATCGGCAACATCAGCTCACCTCACCGCACCTCTATTAGCTCCACCTATCAGATTCTTTGTAATAATATATTGATGTAATGTTGTTGTTCGAGCAAACGTGACAGATCTTCTTCGCGCTCGTACCGGCGGGTTCAGGCTGATGTTACAAGCGAGCGGTCCAAGGTCTTCAATAGCCCAAGCCTGATAGAAAGGCTTATTCCTGCAGAGTATCGATCACTAAGACCCCGATTCCTCAACAAACCCCTAGGCGTGTATGCCGCGCCTCCCAAGGGTGCCTGCAACTGCTCTGTGCAATGATACACTAGCCTGGCTGCTGGTCGAATGCACCCGGCCCTAAGATGCCTACGCTGGCGAACAGTTCCACTGTCGATGGCGCAGTAAAGACTTCTGTCAACACCAGAGGATCCTTTACGAAGCACAACAATGCACGACGATGTCTCAGCCGTCCTAGCTCTTACCCACAGACAAATCCGCAGACAAACCAAGTACCTGCCCTGGAGTCAACTCCTGGACTCTTCCAGTATGAACCAAAGGAAACGACGACCACAGAGGCCCCTTGAGAGTATGCTAATCGAAGTCCCTGGCGGGCGCCTGGCCTGCCCCACGATTCTGCCAATCGGGTGGACCACACGAAAGGGGTGGCTCCCCGCAAATTCAGAACAGATGGAAACCGAATCGAGCGAAAACAAGCAAGGGAGAGCCCCAATCTCTCCCGGCGGCCTGCTCTTATACCGCCCTGGCTCCTCCTCACCGAGCCAACTGCCCAAGCCACACCCCAGGAATCTCAGGCGCCCCCAAGCGGCAATGGTCACAACACGCTCCCCTCCTTCGGGAAAAGACCGTCCCCGGTCGTCCGTCATTCAAGGTTGGACAAAAACTCAAAACTACCCCAGGCGGCCCCGGATGTCTGCGGATTTCCTACACTCCTATCCTGAAACGTGCACGCAAAATATATTGTAAAAACATAAAGAAAACGCACTGGCACGAATACCGAAAACTGGCACAACGTAAGGCATAAACACGCGGATTAAGATAATTGGTTAGCCATTGATTAAGATATCACGATCCCCTGGACAAGCTAGAATAGAGATATAAATGAAAATAAACTGAGCAACACACAAAACACTTACGATACCAATCCAATCCATACGCTCACACACTGGCGCCTCCAGTCCGCACCATCTATGGCTCCACGCACTATACCTACCCAACCGGTCAATCGCAGGGTGTGTGACGGCGTCGTCGAACTTCTCCATTCCCCAAAAATTCCAAACAGTCCTGGTGCAGTCGCGGGCCGTACTGAATCTCACCATGTCGACGAAGCTGCTGGACCTGCTTCTGGTCGACGTTGTAATGGCGGCGAACTTCGGGCTGGTCAATGTCCCTGCGCCTGGTGGCTGCGTGGCGGTAGACCCAACGCAAAAACTGAGCCGCTGCCGCCGTCTCCAACCGCTGCGCATGCGCAACGTCCTCCATCTGGCCGACCCACTCGTCAATAAGTTGATGAAACCATTGGGGTCTGTCCAAGGCGCTTCGCCCGCGCCTGTTGTGTGTGTTGCCCTCTCCCGGAACGACACCAAATCAGGACTGTCCTTGAAATAGCATGGGGGCTTGCCCGTTGGTGATGGCCCCGCATGCCCGCCACATGGCCCAGTCGGCCTCGCGAATTCGGCGTCGATGAACAACGTGTTTGGAATGTCACTGGCGACCAGCCGCCTGGCTACTCCTTCCCACTCGTCACTGTCGATAGTAGAGGGTGGCCACAGCTCGTTGCGAGAGCGGTATTCGCCTGGGTGCCGTTGTAACTGGCCAAGGGCAGTCTGTAGGTGCCGTTTGACAGCCTGCCATTTCCCAGGCGGGAACGTGCGCCTCCGTGCCCACCATTCCCAGTCGAACGCAGCCTGCCGCTCCTGTTCCTTTCCTTGCCGCTGGCGCTCCCGCTCGTGCAGCTTCCCTCTGCTCCACGGCCACTGGTTCGCACTCGCCATGGTCGCTGACGTCACACACTCCCACCGACTGGTTGGGCCACGCTGCACCTACCAAAAAAACCAAGAGCAATATTAAACACAACTATATGTGCACACCACAATTCCACCCATTCCAGGTAACCCACTGCCCAGCGCCCTACTGACGCTGCGCTCCTCCTACCCAAAAGACGGTGCACAAAAACCTGCCATAAAGAGTGTAGATAAGAACACCAATTTGATAATGTTTTTGTTTACATAAATCGAGCACACGGCACACTGCTACAGGTATACACCCACATGCGCAGAGCCACGCGCTGCGCCACCTGCAGGAAACATTGTATACCATGCACACTCGACAAATAAAGGCGCTTTTTTTATTTCTTTTTAAAGTTTTGTCTTTTTTTATTCCTTTTTTCCATTTTTTTATCGTTCTTTTTCATTTTCTTTTCAATTTCGGATTATATAAGGATACAGCACAAAACATTTTCCATGCCACTTACCTCACTACTGCCCACCAGGTGACCCCTTCCCTCTCCCAGAAACCGAGGCCCCAGGGCGAGGCGAATATGCCAATACCACACAGCCCTTGCAGACACGCGCAGGAACCGCCGAAACCCCAAAAAAAACTGAACCCGGACATGGTGCTAAAAGAAGTGAATACGGGGTTTAACTACAGGGAGAGGCTACGTAGGGATGAATAGTTACGATTGGGAGAGTTTCAAAATGGAAGAATATCCCGGCTAGAAAATAAACTACAATTGCTAAAGGGCCTGTTCCCCCTATCACGGTCGACAGTCGGGTGCACTACTCAGCCCCGCGGCAGCTTCGAGTTGCTCAGCTGCCAGTAACACATCAGGTGGTGCGTCCCTCAAGAACGAGCTTCGATAGGTACGGTCATCAAAAACACGGCTTTTCGGCACAGACGCAGCCCTTTCCTTGTCGTTAAAGAAACGAACCCAAACCTTCGAAGGCCAGTCCTTCCTCCCCAACTCCGCACCGGTGATGATGCGTGCTGGCCAAGCTGAATGCCCAGGCACCTTCGCCCAAACAAACTCGCTAATCGGCTCCGGCCGTTGGCTGTGGTCGGCATCAGCCGATGGTGCGATGCCCGCCGGACGGGGGAGAATAATGACATTTCCCCCTTCGAGTGGTTGATGTTGGCGGCGCGAAAGGGCAATCTGTGCGGCTGTTTCGAAAAGCTTCAGCCGGTCAGCCGAAACAATTCACCGACGACAAACCTGCCTCAGCCATGATGCTCTCAGAGACCTCCTCAGATGGTTCTTGACCATCAAAGTCGGCCGATGGCTCGAACCATTCATCCTCTGTCGAGGCGCAAACAGGCAAGATCGACGCAGCGCCTGGCCAGCGAGAAAGCAAGTCTGGCACCACGTTCTCTTTCCCCCTCGCATAGTAGATATGGAAATCGTACTCCAGCAACTTGGCCATCCACTTACTTCGACGACCTTCCATGTCCTTATCCTTGCGCCATGCCAACAATGGCTGGTGATCCGTGTAGACCACAAAGTGACGCCCCAACAGGTAATGCCGAAAATGTTTGATCCCCCAATGGATAGCCAAAGCCTCGCGGTCAGTGGTACTGTATCTCCGTTCTGTTTCGGTCAACGCGCGAGACGCACATGGGACCATCCATCGCACATTAGGCGCCTGCGCATCATACTGCTCCAGCACCGCGCCCAAAGCATAGCCAGATGCATCCGTGTTCAAACAAAAGCATTTCGAAAAATCCGGATAGCGCAAGATCGGATCGGAGGTAAGCGCGGTACGCAAATCCTCAAAATTGTCCTCACAATCCCGCGTCCATTCAAACACTACATCTCCTCGTAGAAGATTCCTCATATGCCGCGACCTTTCGGCATAGCTAGGCACAAATCGACGATAGTACCCGCTGAGGCCCAAAAACGATGCGACCTCTGCTGCATTGGTTGGCCTAGGAAAATTCGCAATGGCTGAGATTTTGGAAGCCAGCGGCCATACTCCCTCGGCCGATATCTCGTGCCTCAAATACTCAACCCTATCACAAGCCACTTTGCACTTTGTAGGCTTCGATTTCAAATTCGCGTTCCTCAGACGTTGAAAAACCTCAGTCAGGCGCTCGATGTGGGACGGAATGCTATCTGAAAAGATAACCACATCGTCTATATAGCACAAGGCAAAATTCCATTCTATGCCTGCTATGACCAAATCGACCAGCCGCTGGAACTCTGCTGGCGCATTGGTCAACCCAAAAGGCATCGTCGTGTATTCGAAAAAACCATACTGCGTAACGAAAGCAGTCTTAGCCCTCGACTCAGGGTCCATAGGCACCTGATGGTAGCCAGACATCATATCAAGGACTGTGAACACCTAGGCACCCCGCATTGTGTCCAAGATTTCCTCAATGTTCAACAAACGGTAGGCGTCTTTCTTCGTCACCTCGTTGACAGCACGAAAGTCGATAGTCATCCGAAACGTGCCAACCTTTTTCTTGACAAGATGGATGGGAGAGGCCCAGGGTGACTGAGAGGGCACTATCCATCCCAACGACAAGAGTTTGTCGATTTCAGCTCTGACGACTGGCTTTTGGGCCTCAATTAACCTACGCAGCTTGCACCTGATCGGCTTGGCATCGCCAGTATCGACCTTGTGTTTGGCCCAGGTCGTCCCTGTCACCTCCTCCATGGCCAACGCGAATACATCATTGTTAGACAAAACGCACTCGCGGACCTGTTCCCAATACGAATCCAACAAATGAGCCGGTCGCTGTAGAAGGCGATCTAACTTCTCCCGCCTTACACCTGATTCCCGATTCGAAAACTTAGGGTATCCATCCCCATCCTGCACAGCTTTGTCCTGCTGGCTGGACTTGGTGGCTATGCCCTGCTCCGTTCCATCCGCAAGGTGCTCGAGAGCCCCCAGCTCTAATGGGCCCCCACCTTCCAGGATCTCACATCCCATAGCCTCAGATACCCGACGACACGAGGGAAAAACCACTGGTTTCGTGGTGGTATTACACACCATGATAGACACTGCTGGCTGATTCTTGATCAGCGATCTGGGGACCAGGACACCTGGTGCTAGCTGGGTAGCCTCAACCAAGAGCGTGTCTCCCCTCAAAACTCGAGACGGCCGGCACTTGACCACGATTTGCGACCTAGGCGGAACCTTAGCGGGGCGAATCAAATAAAGCCCTGGGGTGTCTGACTTACCCGCCGATCGATGAAAAACCCGAGTGGCCAATCCACACCATGGGCCCTTATTGAAACTGATCGCGTTCGCGCTCAATAAGATATCGGCGGCCACAGCCTCCTTCAACCAATTTTGACCCATCAGCAGTTGAAAAGATGCCTGCTGCACCACTAAAGCTGGAAAAGGAGCACACTTCTTACCTTGCAGCTCCAGCTCCAACAACGCCAACCCCATCAACTGCATGCGATTTCCTGACGCGTCCAGGACCGTGCTAGTAGTCGGCCAATAACGCACATGCGCCATATCCGTGGCACCTTGGATCCGCGCCAGAGTTTTCAACCCCACAAAGGTCTGCTCTGCGCCTGTATCACACGTGACACAAACCTGCTTGACCTGTCCCAAAGCGGCAAAAAATTGTGGTTGCCCAGAATATTGCACGCTGACGTTGCCATGCTGATCGAACTGAAACTTGGTCTGAACCTCCAAAGCTTCCTTCCCGAAGTACCGTACCAACACCTCAGCTAAATTCCTCGATGAAGAACTCGACGGTGTATTCAACGCGATAAAGACTTCAGGTGGCATCGGTTCGATCGGTGGCGGCGACACTTCGGCGGAACTTGCCTCCGTGCCAACCGCCGCGTCCCGTCATTGCGCTTCGGACTGGGCCGCGTTGGTCTTCGCCATTGATGGCGGCTTCTTTTGCAACTCAGCCCGAAACAGCTTCTTGCATTCTTCCTGTTTTTGCTTCCAAACCTCCTTATGCAGGCACTCTGCTGCCCAATGCGCAGGTGACTCGCAAATGAAACAAGGTCCCGTTTTTGGTGAATCCAATTCCGATTTTCCTTTACTATGTGAGTTCGGCCCGAACGGTTTCCGCAGCACACCTCTAGGCAGCACCAAATGGCCGCCAGAAGGCCGACTGTCGGACCACCCCAAAAGACCGTCTTCCGAGTCTGTCAGCTCCCCCTCGAGCTCTCCCTCGAGCCCTCTGAGCTCCTCAGCTTCACTGTCCTCAAACTCAGTGGCTGCAGACAATCTCAAATCTCGAAACTTGCGACGATTCCACTCGACTTCTTTCAAATCCTTCCTGAGCGCCTCTGCATGTTCCTCCTTATCTGCTCGGCGCATTCCCTCGGTGAAACGAACTGTCTTAGGAAAGGAGCGAACTTTATCCCCACCTTTGTTCGAATCCATGTCAGAATCCTCTGCCAAGGCCGCTATATGCGCGACCATGTCGTCCAATGGCGCTGGCTGCGGACCGAAGAAACGCAGAATTTCCTTTCGCCATTTAGGCAAAAGCGCCATGCGAAACTGCTCCGCGATCATCTCCTCCGCCTCAAACGGATCCATGTCCGCGTCAGCACGAGCCAAGAGCGCGCGCAATTCGTTGACAAACGTAAACACATCCACATCTGGTAGCTGTTTGTGATTCCAAAATTTCCGCATCAAAATCTGGGTGTTTTCTGGGGGCGCGAAATAGCGAAACAAGGTGGTTACCAACTGGGGGTAGTCCGTTCGAATCTCCTCGGCCAAACCCCAGAACAAGTTAGCCGCATGACCATCCATGAGGACAGCCAGAGCCAACGCACGCTGCGCGTCCGTGCACCCCGATGTCCGCATTTCAAATTTCTTAAACCAGTCCCGAAAGTTATACGGCATTTGTCCAGTGAAGAGGGGCACTATCTGCTGGATGCCCTGAATGGCCCTTCGATCGTTATTCGTCATGATACCCCCGCGCGGTGCCCGTCCGCGATGCTGGTTGCCAGCATTCCCTCGGCCCTGAGCCCTTCCTTGACCCCGGCCCTGAGCCCCGCGGGCAGGTCCTTTATCCCCGCTACTGCCCCCATCTCCGTCATCATCCGGCGGAGGGCGACCACCGCGATTCGGCTGACGATCACTCCGATTGTCTGACGAAATCTCATCTTCCGACCCATCAATCCTGCCTAAACCCGACCTACGTTCGATGCGACCCAACAAATGACGGGTACCAGTATCATGCGCGTAGAAACGCTGGCTAGACCTCCTCGGGGTAGGACCCGATGTGGAGCTCCTGCCGGACTGCCGTGTTGGGGGCCTAGGGGACCCCGAACCCTCAGACTGTCCTCTCCTAGGTAAAGGTGCTCGACCTGGAACTCCCAAACCCGCGCTCTTACCCGATCGACCCCGACCTTTTTGATCATGACCGCTAGTTGGACGTCCCGTCTGCTGAGACGTACCCTCGCCCTCATCGTTACCAGCACCGGCTGCATCGCCCCCAAATGGGTCTGCCGTGTTGCCGCCTGGGTCTTCCTCTGGCTCCATATCCGGTGTGAGCTGAATGTCGAAAGGGTCATGTTCACCATCGAACGTTCCTTGCCATTCCGCTTTCAAGTACGTATTCACGAGTTCCGCAGGTAACTGTACCTGGGCGGCTGCCTGACCCGCCCTGACATAAGTAGGACCCAAGAGCTGTTGGTATTCCGCCAAGGATGTTAAAATGGCATTCGATAAAGCCGATTTTCGAGGTGAGAGGAGATGCGCCCGCACCAAGGCGACTGCCACAATTCGACGCGTCAACTCCCTCTGCAAAAAGTCTACATCCGCTTTCCGATTGTCAGGCACCACAATGCCGACTGCTTCGCATGTGTCGAGCAGGGTGCCCGCATTTTGACACTTTCCAATGGTGACGGCAGCTTTGTTGATCAAGGTTTTTGATCCTCCACTGCCAGAAGCCATAATTTTATGAGTTCACAAAAATTCCTCTTCCACTTCCCAAATCCGTAAGTTCCCCCAACAATGAACTCGGAGCAACAGGAACTCACAGACGAGCTCAGAAGCTAACTAGCGGTCCTAGCATGCGAGAATAGCTATCCCCAATATTCTAAGCTCAAAAGAACACGAAACCACACACAAAATCCTAGTGACCATACAGGATCCCACCGGTGTCACCAAAAAGTGTAATAATATATTGATGTAATGTTGTTGTTCGAGCAAACGTGACAGATCTTCTTCGCGCTCGTACCGGCGGGTTCAGGCTGATGTTACAAGCGAGCGGTCCAAGGTCTTCAATAGCCCAAGCCTGATAGAAAGGCTTATTCCTGCAGAGTATCGATCACTAAGACCCCGATTCCTCAACAAACCCCTAGGCGTGTATGCCGCGCCTCCCAAGGGTGCCTGCAACTGCTCTGTGCAATGATACACTAGCCTGGCTGCTGGTCGAATGCACCCGGCCCTAAGATGCCTACGCTGGCGAACAGTTCCACTGTCGATGGCGCAGTAAAGACTTCTGTCAACACCAGAGGATCCTTTACGAAGCACAACAATGCACGACGATGTCTCAGCCGTCCTAGCTCTTACCCACAGACAAATCCGCAGACAAACCAAGTACCTGCCCTGGAGTCAACTCCTGGACTCTTCCAGTATGAACCAAAGGAAACGACGACTGCAGAGGCCCCTTGAGAGTACGCTAATCGAAGTCCCTGGCGGGCGCCTGGCCTGCCCCACGATTCTGCCAATGGGGTGGACCACACGCAAGGGGTGGCTCCCCGCAAATTCAGAACAGATGGAAACCGAATCGAGCGAAAACAAGCAAGGGAGAGCCCCAATCTCTCCCGGCGGCCTGCTCTTATACCGCCCTGGCTCCTCCTCAACGAGCCAACTGCCCAAGCCACACCCCAGGAATCTCAGGCGCCCCCAAGTAGCAATGGTCACAACATCTTTTTCTCGCCGACAATCGAAATTGCTAGATTTTGTTGGTGAAAGAAAGCCGAAAACTTACGAGAAATATTCGCAAAAGTATTTAGAACTGGTGCGGTCATTATCGCTGTTATTTGCATCACAGTCAATGCCGCACTTATTGGTCGAATCTGTGGAGTTCATTCAGTTTGTTAAACTGTTAGACCCAAGGTTCAAGCCACCGAATCGTCGTTCGCTTCCGACTGAGATATCAAAATTACATTTATTAGTGACACAGAGAATTTCGGAAGATCTGAATGATGTGAAAAAGGTAAGTACAAACGCCTCATCTGCAGTGTCTTTAGGCCAAGTAGTAATTAGGGCATTTCTTTAGGTTTGCGTCATTTCGGATATCTGGACCAGGAAAGGTCTCTCTGAGTCTTTTTTGGGCATTTTATTGAAATATTTTCAGCCTCAATCGAAGGAAAGAAAAATGGCTCTCATATCTTTGGAAAAACTACAAGGATCTCATACGGCTGAGAACTTTATGGCCAGTTTACAATCCGTCCTGCAGAAATGGAAGATCAGCGAAGAGCAAATCTCTTTTTATGTGACCGACAGCGGATCGAATATTGTTAAAGCATTGAAAGAGTGCGTCATCGAATTTTCTGCTGCTGTGAAAGCTACTGACGATGAGAAGGATGCTGATGGAACCATTTTCAACGAATCAGGTCTAGAAGATGAAACTGATGACGTAGGCGACGAAAACTTCATTGAAAGACTAAACATTGAATCTTCTAGTGACTTGGATGAATTTGATCGGCTGGAGGAAGAACACAATAATGTATTCGGGTATGCCAAACGAATATCGTGCATAGATCATCAGTTGACCTGGATTGTTCGCAAGTGCATCGATAAATCACGAGACCTCCAACCAATTATTAAATCGGCATTTCTGTTGGTCAAAGCAATTAACAAGTCTACGCAGAAGAAAGAATATTTATTGAGCAACAATGGTGGCAAGGGTTTATTGTCACCCTCGCGAACCAGGTGGATTTACACCTACAGTACTATGTGCTTGACCGGTTACTGGAATGCGAAGAAGCAGTAGAAAAGGTGATCGTTGAGTACAGTATGGACAATTTTGCTTTGAGTCCACCAGAATGGAACCAAATCGAACAGCTCAGGGAATTATTGAAACCGTTTGCCTCTGCTGTCAATGAGCTTGAAGGGGACTCTTACGCAACGATTAGCAAGGTGATCCTAACAGTAGTCTACGTCATAGAAACCATGTAGGAGAAAAGTACCATGCAGCCCACTCGAGTGATCTTTCCTTCCAGGGAAGTTCCAGGGACCCAGGGAGTAAGATTCTCAGGGCTTGGGTTATACAGTAATATTCTGCTTTTTTTTGTGCTATGTCACCTCTTGACTTATCACCTACCCCCTCATTTCATTATCGTCGATAAAGTGGTGAAACCCTCTCGTCTCAGTTAATGCAGCAGATGACTGTTTCGATCAGATTTAGCAGTGCACGAGACAGACGCGACACGCGACACAAAACCACGGGCGAAACCACGGGCACCAAATCATCTGTCACGACGATGTGCTCTGCACGTCCCTCCTTCGCTCACTGCTTGCGCGATTTCATTCCTGACTTAGGTCCCTTTTGCTTCTGTCCACTAGCTTTCGCCGCCGATGAAGTGCTCGAACGCAGCTCCGCTGGTACAGTGGTGCCGGATAATGTCCCGCCTTCTCCCTCGTCACCTTCTTGGTCGGCTTCACGTTCTTGATTCGGTTCACTTTTGATCGCATGTTTCGCCAGATCATGCCGAAATTTTGCAACCGGGTGGTGCCAGCGGCGTCGTTTCTCCAGTGGGATAACGATCGACATCGTGGGCCTTGGATATTGCTCTAGCAACTCCTTGGCGTTCTAAAAGAAAGTCAGACATTTTGTGACAAGTTGGGATAACTTGTCACAAAATGGGCTGGAAGCTCGTCGACCAGAGTCTAGAGGTCAAGCTTGAGAAAGAGCTTTCAGTGTGTCAATCAGTAGGCGTTTTGATTCTGATCAAGATTTAAGCTTGGAGCTTGGAGATTTTCTAGCTGAAAATGCCTTTAAAAAGTGGAAGAGGCGAGTCGCTGGGAAGTCGAATTTTATTTTGAGGCATCAAGGGCACCATTGTTAGGCTACTCAATTCGATTTGTAAAGAACGAGGTAATTATTTTTTCGAATTGACCTCATTTGGTCTGTGGGTTAAGAGTGATGGCAAATCGATTTTTTTCGTTGCATCAAGGAGACAGTGCCCTCAGAACTTTTTTTGGGTTATCTACACGTTGTTGATGTTAGTGGAGAAGGCCTGGCTACTGCCCTGTTGACAGCTTTGAAAAGCGCTGGCTTGGCTTCATCGCATTTGTATGGACAAAGATATGATGGCGCCAGGGCCATGAAAAGTATTGTGAGGTAGTCTGCACATGAGTTTTTTTAAATGTTTGTTTACATTCCTTCCAGGCGTCAACAAAAGAGTTCAAGCTCGTGTCCAGCAGCAGCACAAGAAAGCTGTATACACGCACTGCGCATCGCACTCATTAAATTTAGCTCTAAATTTTGCTTTAGGGGTGCTTGCAGTTCGAATGGCTGTAGACAAATTTCAAGGAATCGGGTTGTTATTCACACGCCATCCTTTGCGGAAAAAGAAGTTATTGGGAGTCATTCGGTCATCCTCTGATACTGCGGCACACGCTCGTCCACAATTTATCAAAATGTGTCCCACGAGGTAATGAGTTTTAACCCTCGGACTCCCATCAAAAAAGTGACCCTTGCAAAAAACCGCATAAAAATTGACCCAGAAAACATTTTTTAAAGTTCTTTTTTTTGTTTTTCTGCTCGTATCCTAAACTACATTTCACTGCTATCCGCGGCGCGAGCCTGCGCATGTGTGCGCGGCGGCGGACTATGGTGCTCCGCGGCGCATCGTTTTGGCGAAGCCAGAATTTTCAAAAATTTTAGATAAGATAATCGATCTCTTGGGTGAATTTTCTGATATTTTTCAGAGAATGCTTTGTTGACTTTTTTAGGTGGATTGAACGTCAGGACGTGATCAGCAGATTTTTCGTCTTATTTTAATACATCTACGAAACGCTTCAGCATATTTTGGCTTCTTTGAAGGACGAGAGCACTGTTCACATAGTTAGACAGGATCTGACCTCAAGTAATAATTGCTTTCATATTTTCCTTGTAGTTATTAGACTTCGTAAGGTATGGAAAAGCTAGACTTTGCTTTCTCGTTATCACTTTTGAATGCGATTTCTGGAAATTTGGTCAGAGATTGACGAACTTGCAGAAACGCAGTATCGATCTCATCGAATGTTGTCGTCAAGTAGCTGATATACGCCACCGGTTGCGCAAATAACAAGAAGACGACCGATTTTCGACCCTCGTACTACCGTGGGGTTAAAAAATACCCCAAGATAACGATCAGTGTTTTGATTAGACTAATTAACACTAATTAACACTAATTAATCAATTTACCAAGTACAATCTGGGTTTAATAGATCATAACTAACCTTCAAATGATTTCCAGTCCTCTTGATCACCAGATAATCACTCATTATCATACAATTCGATCGAATTTTGGTGATTGGACCGGGAAGGGGGGGGCGGGGGGGGGGGGGGCCGCGCGCACAGTTAGCATAGTTAGTTGGGGTTAACACGAAGGCTTTAGAAAGTTAGTTGTCACTGATCAGTTTTCCCGAAGGTGAGTGGGTGTCTCATTTAGAATTGACTATAATCGTTAGTATTAATGGCATTCCTGTGAACCGAAATAAGCTTCCAAGACAGCAATATTGCGAGCAGAGAATTTATTTGCCGTATCTGAGAGACTTGGATGATCAGTCGGGCGATCGGTTCGGGGATCATCATGAACGGATATAATTTTCTACAGTACTTGATCCCCTCATTTTTTGGTAGGTGACTCAGTGACTCATTCTCTGATTTAATAGCTAATTCACATTGATTTTTCATTCGCCGTCTTCGGGCGCTGATGACCATAAGGTCATTTAGGCATTTCGCTTCTGCACTGAACACAGCGATGGATTTGAAGTGACTGAGCAAGGATTTCTGGATGAATATCGTCGTTAGAAACATCGTTTTGACGGCTTTAAAAAGGAGGAATTGCCCAAAAATGCTTGCGAAACATTGGCATTCTGTGCCAAGATCGGGCGAGATTGGTTCCTCAATGTTTTCGACTTGTTAAAGGTATTAAAATATTCCTCGACAGCGCAAGAAGGGTAGTTTGATTTTTTCTTCTCTAAAAAATCTCGATCACTTTGCCAGTTACATCCGATGATGTCGAGCGGCGGTCTCGACTTTCAGACGCGTAAAA